>SCDZ01000563.1:9789-68405 GCA_004143845.1 Drosophila lacertosa | reverse complement strand
AAAAAAAAAAAAAAAAAAAAAAAAAAAAAAAAAAAAAAAAAAAACATTAAAAAAAGGGCAGCAGGAACATGGCCCGAAACGAGGCACACAAGATTCACCTGGTTGTGGCCTGGGCACAGGTGCCAGAGTCGGAGCCATGGCTCAGCAACTTTTCTCTGTTGCCGCGTTGTTTTTCCGCAGTCGGCGTTGTTTTTTCCTGCCACTCCAGGTGGGCTCGTCGTTCTTAGCCGTGACTAAAACGTTCGCCTAACAAGCCGTTAACGAGCTGCTCGAGGGTCGCGTCTGCGAGTTCCCGTCACATGTGGCTGGCAATCGCATTTAATTGGTAAATGGTTCATTTAGCAGCCAGAACCAATTATAAGGCACTCACACACACACACACACACACTCGCACACTCGCACACTCATTCGCTGCCACTGTAAAAACAATTACAACAGTTTTTCACCTTGCCGCAAAAAATGGTTTTCAAGAATCTTTTTTTTTTATATGAAAAATGTTTGCAGCACTTTTGAATGCGGCTATCAGGACATATATACACATGTATATATATATATACTTGTACATATATTTCAAATATGAAGGCAAACAGAAAATTGAGAAACACATTTAAATTGGTCCGTTAGAAGTACGATAAAGTCACATTTAGTTAGAGCCTTGATCAGTTCCGGCCAAACAGGCAATCTGCAAGCAGGGCAAGCTACACAATCGGGATCACATCCTTAAAGCAAGGACCTGACGGCACTCACCTAAGGTACACGCAGCTTGACAGCTGAATATAGTAAAAAGGCCGATATCATGATAGCGCAGAGTCCAATGCTGATTTCATAGTTTTTGTCATCTATTAAGTTCTTTCGGAGCGTCGTCGTGATTTCGACCAGAATCGCTTTGGGCCAGTCCCAGTAGCTCATCTGCTCGACTTCCGGCTCCTCCCGTATGCCCAGCCAAATCAAGAGCTTATCAATTTCCTCCATATTGCTGTCAAAATTATATAAAGGTATAACGTTCCTTTTTTTTTATATTAATTGAAAATATGGTTTGAGAAGGCGAATACTGAAAAATATATATTTAAGAGATATATTCACAACAACAAGCTTGATGCGAACTGAGAAATCTGTTCGAAACTGAACTCAAACAAATTGATTTCGTTTCTGACAGCATTCGCAAGGATTTTATTAAGTTTATTTATTTAACAGGTGTTCAATACTCTATTTTTAGTAACTTAAGTTATATCAGTAAAATTTATATAAAATAATTCAGTTAGCATAACTGATAAAAAAAATACAAACGTATTTTATTTTCGGCTCTTAAATATGTTTAATTTTTTTAAAATAAATAAATATCAACTTAACCATTAAAAAAGTTGTATATTAAATGTCATATACTTTGATATGGGTATTTTATTATTAAACCGAATTGTTTAATGTTTCTTAAACATATGATCATAATAATAGTCAAGTCAGACTTTGAAATAACAGTAAAACATTTTTATTCATTATTTTAAACTTAAAATTAAGGTCTCTTTGGTTCTTTAACTATGTAACATGGGATAATAATATAGAAAATGAAACTGAATGAAATGAAATCAAAGGAGATCAATTTCTGTTTCAGATATGATTTCGTAGTGTTTATAATGATAGGTACAGGTAAGTAGGGAAAAACTGTAATTTCTTTTTAATTTTCTTTTTATTTCCAAATTAGTATTAACTAACTTGGTAACCTGTGTTTCCACATCCATTTTTAGTCAGCTTTGTCATTCTTCTTGGCATACTTCTACTTAGAGCCTGGCAGGTTTCTATTTGTGGATCATTCTTTAATTTTTGTTTTTTATTTATTAATTATTCATTTATTTATTTCTTATTTAAAAATGAAAACTTTGCCAATTCCTTTATTCATATCCCCACAAGTTGGCCAATTCAAAACGTTCATTTTTTGCTCCTCAAAGAATTTATATATCCCTTTCATTCAAATCGAAATCGAATTTATTCTAATTGTGTCCCAAGTTTTTTTGTTTGTTTTAAAGTGGACTTCGTTTAGTTGCTCAATGCTTCAAATTTGGACACAAAATGCGCTTAATTGATAGGCAAGGCATGAGGCATGTGGCATAAGGTGTGTGGCGTGTGGCGTGTGGCATGTGGGGCATTCATTAGAAATATTCCTCAAATGGGTTGCAAGCTGCGCGCTCGCGCCTCTCAAAGGAAATCAACATATTTTAACATTAATTTGGATGCGGCAACTGCGCCGTAGGGCCGTAGGACCGAAGGGGCGTAGGGGCGGAGGGGGTGTGGCTGCAAACGAGTTAAAAGTTGCCCGCATTAATATGCAGGCGCTGCAAAAAAAAAAAATAATATAAAAAAGAGAGAAAGAAAAATGGGGAAACAAAATGTTGGAAAAATGTAAACGGATAAAGTGCAGCAGCTAGGTGTGTGTGTGTTTATGTGTGTGTGTGTGTGCTCGACGAGGCGGCGGAATATAATAATGAGGACACACACACTCGCACACACACGCACACCAATACACGCATCTCGTTAGCAACGACGCCGACGCCGACGTCGACGTCGACGCACCTGCACCGAAATGGAGTATTAAAAATTATGCAAATGAATTCGCGGATTCGCATTCGCCGCTCGACAGGATGTGCCTGGCGGGTTGGCAGCAGCCCGTTGTCCTTCAGCGCCACACCCACCGACGAATGCGCGGAAATTAAGCGCATGTTTAAGAAGCAGCGCCAAAGGACGCGACGCAGCTGCAGACATTATGAATGTTGTAAATTAATTTCTGGCGCTTTTATTTTCTTTTTTTTTCCTCTTTCTCGCTTCTACTTACGAAAAAAAAAAGACACGAGCCGAGCTAAGCAACCAGCATGTGGGTGTGTGGGGGGGGGGGGGGGAATGCAGGCACTGGACAAATGCGTAAAAACAATTACGCTTTAATTGCAATGATTTCCCCTGGAAACGCAGCCAACGAAAATTGAGCTAAAAACGAGCCAACGAATTCCAGTTGCACCTGCAAATGGAAAGGGGGAAAGTGGGTGGAGGGGGAAGGGAAGGGGATATCTTTTGGGGGCTGTTCTATAGCCGAAAGCTGCTCGCACAAAGCAGGTAACAACTACAGCGAACAGTGGGCCAACTCTGGCTAAAAAAGTATCGAAAGCAAATAAAGACTGTTTAATTTAGATTAAAATTAGGAAGAGATTTTTAATTATTTGTTAAAGCCAAAAATGAATTTTAAAAAAAATTAAATTATGTTATTAATAAATAAAATATTTTTTAAACATTCTTTGACTATATAAAGCGGACTTAAAAGCTGCAAATGTATTATATTTATAAATTTGTATTTAATGCTTAATATCACTTAAGGCAGAAATAAATAAAAATGAAACTATTTTCAATAAGTGAATTCAAAAATTATCTTCTATAACATATTCAATAAGCAGGATATGTTATTAATATAACTAGTTTTTATTTAAATAAGCTATAGATGAATATTTTTTTAAAATTTATTTAAATGAATGTTTCCTTAACTTCTTGTTAAAGCTTTATATAAAATAAATAAAAAAAAAACAATTTTTAAGCTAACCAGATTTTTATGCCGCAGCATAAATATATATAAAAATATTAAATTACTGATCAATAGCTTATAGATATTATAATATAAATATATAATACAATATAATATAAAAGCAATTTTAAAAACACTTTTTATTCGAATTTTGGAAATGAATTCAATTTAATTTTTAATTATTTTTTTTTTAATTTTTTTAATTTACTGATCGTTAATTTTTTAAGCTGAAAGAGAGAAAAAACATCATTTATCTAAACATATTTATTTTTTTTGTTCGCTCTTTACAGTTTGTTGCCCATTGTGAGTCTTCTGCCTTATGGCAATTTTAATTTCGCTTAACGAATTATTAAATCCTTATGAGCGGAGAGTGTGCGAGTGTGTGTTGGTTGTGTGTTTGGTGTGTGTTGGGTGTGGTTGAAAATCATATTCACATTCATGCTTGAATGAGTTTTTTCTGCGCGCCAGGCACTTGCCTGATCAAAGGACGACACTCTTGAGAAATTATCATAAAAGGATTTGTGGGCAGTGTTGACATCAACTGTTCCATTCCCATTCCCATACCCATTTCCATTTCCATTCCCGTTTCCATTTCCATTCCCTTTTCCATTTATCACATAATCATTTTGAATAGAGCGCCTCGCCTTTTGTTTAACACACTTTTTTTTTTTATATTCCATTCTCTTGATTTAAAATTGCAAAATTTGAATAATGCGCAAGTGGCGTGAAATAAAAAAAAAAAAAAGAGAGGAATATTCATATTCGCATTCAGAGCTCATTCATCAACTGATTGCATAATAGGCCGTTGCCATTGCCAATGCCAATGCCGATGCCCGTGTTCAGATCCTGCCCGTGTCCTGACGTGCCACAATTTGCGGATTGCAATTAGAAGCCGAAACGGCAAGTGGCAAGTGGCAAGTGCCGAGCGCCGAGTGCCGTCTGCCTTACAATAGACAATTGTTGGGCGGCCCCCTCCCAGGCGGGGGGAAATTGGAAAAATGCTAAATAAGTAATCAGGCGACTCTTAAATTGTTAGCCCCGGAGTTTGGCATTTGGAACGCAGCTTTGAAGTGCATTTAGCGCCCAATTTTTAATGGCTGAATAACTCACATTTGCACTTTGAAGTGGCTGCCGCAGCTATTGCTATTGCTGATGCTAATGCTGATGCTGATGCACTTCAATGCATCTTTAAGCATCTGTGTATTTGTCGCCCACACTCAAATCATGTGCTTATCACAAAGAAATCGCATTTAAAGCAGCTCATTAATCTGTGTTATAGCTAAATAGCTTTACCATAAATAAACCATTAAAAATTAATTAGAAATAGTGTAGATAGAGAAGAGGTTCCTTGAGAAAATTATATTGAATATTTAAATAAAATAAAAAGACTTACCTTTAATAACATTTCAACTTTCACAATCAGATCATCTGCTTATTCAGCTTCAACTTTAAGCTAATATTTATTATTGACAATCTGCAATAAGTAAACTCATAAAGAAAAGATCACAAATTAATAAAATAAATTCATATTGAAGTAAAAAAAACAAATATTAAATACTTAAGTTAGTTAAAGGACAATATAAAAGTTTTTAAATTGTATAAAAAGGCAAGCTAATGATAAATATGCAAAAATTAAATTAGCTTAAACATATTTTTGTTAAAATAAAAATAGAAGAACAAAATATTTAAATATACAAAAAATAAACCAAAATAGATATTCTTTCAAAAACTATCTCATTAAACGCGTTCTTTAAAAAGTTTCTTTAAGCAAACAACAAATAAACTCAAGAATAAGTTAACATTATTTATTTATATTTAAGTATATAACTATTCTGCTTTAAAGCTTATCTTTTAAAAAATATACTCTATTAAGAAATATTTGTTAATACTCCTTTTTAATCATGTTTTTTTTTTTTTTAAAGAGCGATCACAAATCTTTTAGCCCAGCGGCAACTTTATGAATTTTTGTTGCAGCTGGTTTGCGTCTCGGCTAAGCTGACAAAAGTTTGCAAACAAGGACAGCTTTCAAGTGTCAACAGAGCTTTTGCGAGCGTGCCAAAAGGGTTGTCAGCACACACACACACAGACACACACACGCACACTCATGTCTACTCACATGGCCATTGCGCCTGTCTGTCCAAGCGTGGGGCGCACGTTGCGTATACGTCATATGGAAACTGGGAACTGGGGGCCTATTTTAATCTGGTAAATGATTTAATTTCATTAATTTATTGACTCCAATTTCAACCACTGCGCAGTTTTCACCGTGTTTTATTTTTTTGTCGTTGATTTTCCTTTAGCTGCATTTGGCAATTTTCTCGATACACATTATTGCACAATCAGAGCGATAAATTCAATTACAATTTGACCAGAGGGCGCAACTGACAACGACGACAGCAATAACAACAACAACAAAAACAACAACAACAATTGCAAATATGTCACGGACAGTGGACTCAGCCCCGCCCCCTTTTCTGAGCCCTGTGCCAGCTTCAGTTAGTTCGCTTAAGTAGTTGGCCCAAAGTGTATTTAAGCTAAAAGCTTTGGACTTCACTTGACAATGTGCCAAGTTGTTGTTGTTGTTCTTGTTGTTGTTGTTCTACTTATTCAACTGCTTCTTGTTATTTCAAGATGTCGTTGTTGTTATTGTTGTTGTTATCGTTGTCTGCCCTTTGTGAACTGGCTGCTGCGTCCTGTTTGCGTGTTGACATTTTGGCCAGTTTCTAATCCGGTCGTCTGCCACGCCCCCACGCCCTCACACCCCCGTCCCGTGGGCGACCCTTTGCCATTCAAGATTTATTTGCAATCAAGCAGCCGCCAGACGAACGCAACGTGGCCCGAGAGGGGAAAGTAATAAAATTGTTATTTCTGATAATCGCTTACTAATAAAGAAGTGCTTATGGAACTGGGAATATCGATAACTGTAAGTGTTTCAACTGTGAGCTGTACTTCAATTAACGTTGCTTGTTGCTATTGCTATCGATAACTTATCGAATGAGTTAAACTGACTATTGCCATAAGAACAATATTAATAAACGATTGACAAAAAGTCTATAAAAAATAAATTGCCATTTTATTTTAATAAATCCAACACTAAAATACACATTAAGTAAAGTTATGTTCGGACTATCGATTGTTTGTCCTTATGCATATCGATACTTAATTGTTTATCCTTATGCAAATCGATACTTAATGTAGCACCTATGAAAACATTACTTTAATTGAATCTTAACTTTGTGCACAGAGTTTGCTTCTTAAGCTTAGCTCTATTAAAATTATTTTTCTAACAAACCTATCCATAGACTTATCGATAAGAGCTTATGTTAAGGCTTTCTTCTCTCTTCAATCGCAAACTTTACTCGTTTTAAATTGCTTGAGCTTACAAATATTGTAACTTTGCGAGCATCGAAGGGGCCGAGTCTGAAGTCTGAAGACCTTTTGGCTGAATTGCTTAGCATTTGAATGGAAATTGCTTAACTGCAGTTTTTTTTTTACAAAATTTGTAAATGAATTAATTTCGAGGCACAAACAAATCCCAATGGAGGGTGGGCAAAATGGGCGGGGGGAGGTGGAGGTGGAAAACTCTGCTTGGCTTTGCCATTTGGCTTTGGCATGCAAATGGGAAATGATAAATTTTTGTGCTTATGCCGCAAAAAAAATGAATAAACGAGGCGCCCGGCAAGGATCCCAGCCCGAGCAGAAAACTGCTGCTGAAATTTAATAATTCTCAATGTTTTCTATGGAGCCTGTCGAGAATGAGGCAAATGTATTTCATTATATAAATATTTTCCACGAATTTGCCTAAAAAACAAAGTTATGCGGAAAAATGCGGTTGGAATAATAAATGCAACATCTGTCGGCAAATAATGTAGCGCCTGTGCGTATCTCATGGATACAATGGCCTGCGCGTATCTCAAAGATACAATGGCCTTTTATCGCCAGCGACGACAGCCGATTGACAAAAGGATGAAGTGTAAACATTGCGCATCAGCACACAAACAAACAGTTAGAAAGACAGACAGACAGACAGACAGACATATGGAGGTAAAGAAGAGGAAGAAGAAGAAGAATAACTATGGCAAACATGTCAACGTATTCGAAATTTTTGACACGTTGCCCCTGAAGTGGCAGCCAGCGACAGCTCAGGCAAAGCCAATGGCAACGAGGGCGATCACGATTATCATCATCATCATCATCATCATAATGATTGAAATGACAATGATAATTGTAATATACATAAACATAATCATGATTATAAATAGCGATAATTGTGATGTGCTTAAAAAAGCGAACTCTGCGGGGCTATTATTGGTTTATCATCGTTTCAATCAACCCGAACAGCGAATTCCCGAGGGTGCTAAGCAAACACCACTCGATCGGAGCGGGTATCTCGATTCGTCCAATTCAGCTGCAGCCACAAATATCGCATATGGTAATTCCCATAATGCAATTCACACTATTTAAGGTTTACAACAATTTATTAAAGGTAAGCAATCTTTGGCTTTCGCTTAAAGGTTGAGTCTACAAAATAGCGCTATTAAAATATGAATATGTTTTTAACTGATTAACTAAATATGTCATATAGCTAATAAGTTAATTTAATATATATAGAATTGTATTTAATATTGTAAGTATTCAAAATTATCAAACATAAGTTAAGCCTATATCTTATAATTACATCCCATATCCTAAATAAAATATTTTAACCATTTTATTACATCTGACAGCTTTTGTATCTTTGATAAGTTATTGAGTGTATTGCATATCTGTAGGACCTCTGTGTATATATATATATTTATTTTTTGTCTTAGCCAAATATTTATTTTTTTATATAAGACTATATAAATTTATAAGCAATTAATTATAGCTAAGTATATCCCTTACCTAAATAGTAAAAGTCCATATAGTATTATAATAATTATAAATGCAATTAGTAATGAAAAACTAACTATAATATTATTTATGGATAGTTAAGGGTATATTTTTTTATTAAGCTTTTTTTTCAATTTCAGCTCTGAATTAAATTCATCAATAGGACAAATTTGATGCTTGTCAAAATTAAATTTTATTATAATAATTTCTAATTAATAAGGAGTAATTTTCAATTTCAATTATTTTTCCTAAACTTTCAAAAGAAAATGTTGCAAAAATTGTATTACTTGTATAATATATTGAATAACTAATACTCTATATTTAATAACTTATACTCTATATTTATGTATGTCAAAAGGAGATTTAAATTTATTTAGAATTATTTCTGATTTTTAATGAATCATTTTTAATGCTTTTCCTAAGGTTTAAAAAATACTTTTGGAAAAATATTTTTTTACTTGTTCTATATATTTTTAAGAAATACTCTATATTTAATTACATATACTCTATATTTATTTATATATATTTATTTTCACATTTAGCATTTAACACGTTTCCACCGAAGAGAAATAACAAAAGTAAATAAAAGACAATTCACAAGAAATTTACAAGCAACAGGTTGTTTAGCAATTTCCCCCTCCCCCTCTTTCCCTCTCTCTCTCTCTCTCGCTCTTTCTCTATTTATAGTAAACACATGCGATTGAGCAGCCTTAAAATGGATTTGAAATTTTTCAATTGCCGCCTCAAAAAATCTCTCGAATGAATTTCTGTTGCATTTGACAAGTTTGCAGCCAAAGCTATTTGCTCGACAATGGCAACGGCCCAACAAAATCCCCCCCCCCCCCCCTCCCCGTCCCTTTCTCGCTTTTTCCTCTCTCGGAGTGCCGCATCATAAATAAGTTGTTGCAACAGCAACTAAACATGGCAAATATTGGCAGCACTCAAAGCGCCGGAGTCAAGTTAAATGCAGCCCGCAAATGGCAGCAAGCAGTTAAAACTAGCGAGTAGGCGACTATATGATACCCTGTAATTTGTGTTCTTACTTTGCTATCAAGCGAAATTAAAAGTTATTTGATTTGCAGACCAGCAAAAACTTTTTTCTAAAGTTCTTTGATTGGCTGTGTATACCCAACGCAGCAGTTTTGTTTTTTTCTAGGGTACAACGACGCGTCTTGCGATTGCCGTTAGTCGTGTGTTTGACAGAAGTTATTAAATCGAATCAACTTTCAACTGACGTCTGACAGCGATTTACGATTTACGATTTACGCACTTGCCAAACGAAGCCCCCGCCACCTGCCACATGCCACATGCCACATGCGGCTCAGGTGCAAGTTCGTCGCGCGTCGCCGCTTGCGCCATATTTATTGTGCAATCATAATAACAATATGCATTGTTGCACAGGCAAAGCTGCCGCTGCCGCTGACAGCATCCTTGAACGTTGGCCCAACGTGTTGCAGGCAAGTGTTGCAAGCTAAACGAATTTCTATTTCTATTTGCCATGTTGACTGTTTGCCTGTTGATGTTGCACTTGGAAGCGCAATTCTGCCTCAATTTTTTATTTAGCAACTAGCACTACAAATAAGTAGGTTCCATTCGATTCGATGATGAACCTTCGAGTGAAAGCTTGGCAAACTTTAATTGAAGTGCCCGCCAAGTCAAACACAATCAATTGGTTAATAACTTTTAACTGAAACAAACTTTATGCACTCCACAGCAGTTTATTGCTGCCGTTTTCTTTAAAAGAAAGTAATGCAAAGAAACTTATTTGAATTGAATATTCAAGTCTTTTGTCCACTTAACCTATTTCCTAGGCTTACCTATGTATATTTATATATTATGTAGAAAGGTATATTAAGTAATTATTAATAGTAGGTTTTAATAAAATTAATTATTTTTTTCAACATGGTCAGGATCACAAATTCTATCTGTACCCATAACTCTAATGAGAAAGCTTGTTACTTAAGAGAATCCATTTGATTGTATATCTTATATTATTTTTATGAACAAAAAGTTAAAAGCACGTTCCACATGCCGAATTGTAAGATCTCGTAGAAGTTGTTCTATTTAGTCGATTTAAATTTGCACTCTAACATATTGTTCGAGAAGAACTTAAAGCCACTGAAAATAAATAATAATATATTTAATTGATAATTAATTTTATATTTAAGTTACTAGAGAAAATCTTTGAGCAACTAAAAATAAATCATAATATATTAAATTAAGAATTCATTTTATTATATTAAATTTGTAAACAAATTGTATTGTACTTAATTGTACTTAACATACTGTATTATAATTGTTAGAGAAGATCTTTAAGCAACTGATAATAAATGATAATATATTAAATTTTTAATTAAATTTATATTTATTTGTCAACATGTCGTAGGGTATTATTATTGTTAGAAAAAATCTTTGAGGAACTAGAAAATATGATAATATATTAAACTGATAAATAATATTATATAATTTGTAAACAAATTGTATTGTACATAGAATACTGAATTATAATTGTTAAAATCTTTAAGCTACTGAAAATTATTAATAAAATATTAAATTGAAATTTAATTTTATATTTGAGTTGAAAACATACTTTAGGGTATTATTATTGTTAGAGAAGATCTTTAAGTATCTAAAAATAAATAATAATTAATTCAATTGATAATTAATTGTATGTTATTCGTAAACAAATTGTATTGTATTATTGTTGTTAGAGAAGAGCTTTAATCAACAGATAAATAATGATAATATATTAAATTTTTAATTCATTTTAAATAAGCTTAAAGCAAGTGAAAATTATTGAAAATATTTTAAATTAATAATTATTTTTATATAATTTGTAAACAAATTGTATTGTACTTTACATACAATATTATATTTGTTAGAGAAGATCTTTGAGCAACTATAAATAAATGAAAATATATCAAATTGATAATTAATTTAATATAGTTTGTAAACATTATTATTGTTAGAGAAGAGTTTCAAGCAGCTGATAATTAATGATAATATATTAAATTTATGATTAATTTTAAATAAGCTTAAAGCAACTGAAAATTAATGATAATATTTTAAATTGATAATTAATTTGATATAATTTTTAAAAGACTTGAACTGCAATCGATTGTATAAGGCAAGAGCAGAGCTGATGGTTAGCTTGTATTTCATTTAATAAGTCTCAGATTCGATTAGTGCCCCTAAAGGTTGTGGGCTGAGGGCTGAGGGGCGGGCGGGCAATCCATTAACTGAAGCTGCATAACGAAAAATGACAAAATTTCAAATAATTCAATTGCTCGACAACAAAAGCGGGACGGGAACAACAACAACAACAACATCAACAACAACAGTAACAAGAAGAGGACTGAGAACTGAATGTAATTCATCATTGCAGTTGCGCACCATAATGACTTCCTGGGCACAGCCCCTCCCCGCTCCTGTTGTGCCACAGCCAACCCACAACAACAAGAACAACAACAACAAGAAGGCTGCTGCGGCTGTCCTGGCAGGCAGCCATTAGCGAAATTTGAGCACCAGCAACAACAACAACAACAAGAAGAAAAAGGGAAGGGGCACCCAAAGCGAATCAAAATTGTGTAGCTCAGGGTGGTTTTGGGTGGTTTTGGGTGGCTTGGTTGGGTGGTTCGGTTCGGTCGGTCTTTGGCAGCTGCTGGGGATAGGTGCCAGCGGCGAATAATGCCTGGAATTAAGCTGCATAATTTACACAACCCCTTGGCAAGTGCACTTAAGAGCCATACAAAAATAATAATAATAATAACAAGAAATAACGAAATGAAAAACAACACTCTTCAATTCTGCAACTGGCATCGGTAATCGTATCCTGCGTCGCCTGCCAATAGAAAATTGCGTTCCCAAATTGACAGACTGACAGACTGACAAACTGACTAACTGACAAACTGACTGACGGAGTCTGTTCAATTGTCTGCATGGTTGAATGGGCATTGCTTGGGTGCTCCTTCGGTTATGGCCGGATTATTTGACGGGGCCAACTTGAACGGTTGCCAACCTGAACCCAGTCAACTGTATTATCAATTGAAAGCCCAATGTGCTCTGCCAGGTGGCATCCATTCCACTTAGCTTGATCGTTGATGCTCTGTGCCTTCAAAGGTCTATCGACGAGCTGATCACAATTGATCAGTGTATAAAAATATAATAGAATGTAAACTTTATATTTGTGCACCCAAAACCTTTCTCTCTCCCTCTCTCTCCCTCTCTCTTTAACTCTCCGTTCTCAAACTCTTCGTTATCCATTTCTTACTCTTTTGCTTATCCTTTTTTTTCTCTCTCGCATTATCTTAATCTCATCTCTATCTCTTCAGATCTCAGGCCCTAAAGCTTTCCTTTCCTACTCTCTTTCTCTCTCTCTCTCTCTCTCTTCATATGGTATATTTGCTCTCTATTGAATTATCTTTCCTTTTCTCTCTGCACTCTCAAATCTCGCTTTACTTTCCCATCTTTTTTCTCTAAATTATTTCCATATAATCTAAATTAATCGCCTTAGCTTTTGAGATTTGGAAGCCTTTTTTTTTTAGAACTTATTTTTAAGAGCTTTTCCGAATGTTTTCTTTCTACTCAGTTAAATTACTTAATTCATTCTCTTCTTTTTTTTATAACATTTAACATTTATTTAGATTTTCTTCTTCAACCTATTTTTATTTTTATACTCTATCATAATCAACAATTTTATTCAGCGAATTCTCTTTTTTTTCCCCTTTTTCCTCTTAAGCTGAGCTATGATTATATTTTTCTTGTTCTGTTAAACATTCACTAATCTTTTTTCTCTATATATGTTTCTTTTTTTATCAATAGAGTCGTTCAATCTTCTTTCTATCTCTCTTTCTCTGGCTTTCTCCTTTAATATGCAAATCTTCGGCCATTTGGTTTGTCAACTCTTCGGTTCAACTTCTGTTAGGGTATCTCTCAAGTCCTGTTCGCCCAACCCATTCATATTATATTTTTTTTTCTCAGCACGCTGCTTTTCGCTAATGACGTTGATGAGTTGACGAGGTGGGTTAGGTATTTTTTTTTTTTTTTTGCAGGATATTAACGCAGTTCAGCGACGATGGAAGGAATGCTGAAACGAAGGACGTTGACGAGCACGAGCACGGCGCAGCGTTAATGAGGACGATTATAATGTCGCTGATTTTGCGTTCAAACTAACAGCAACTGAAGCGCTGCGAATATGCCTAGACCCCCCTTTTGGCCCCCTTTTGGCCCCCTTTGCCGCCACTGGCATTATCTCCATTATGCCAAGTGCCGAGCACGTCGAACGGTTGGCATATTTCTAGACTAAATGAGGTTGAGTTTTGAGTTTTGTCGCGCAAACAATGCCGCCAACTGTTGTCAGCTCCCCCTCCCCCTCCCCCTCCCCTATACCCCTCCCCTTCCTCCTGCTCCACCTGAATCCTATAAGTCGTGCTATCCGTCGCGCTGGTTGGTTGCCTGTTACTTGAAGCGCCCGCCCATTGAATTGAAATTCAAATTTGCTGCGTTGCCTGAATGCGAATGTGAATGCGAATGAGGATAAGGATGTGGCTATGGAATGAGCAGAAGACAACGATAATGATGATGGTGATGATGTTGATGCTGATGCTGATAACTGATGACTACTTCACTTAATGCAAATTTTCGAAAAATTTGATGAGTGCTCAATGTGGCCGCGGGTGGCAAATCGTTCCCCCCCCCCCCTGCTCACCCTCGAGCCGTCGCACTCCAAACGAGGCCATAATACTGCGAATCGTCGCATAATAAATGAGTTAGGCAGATTCCCTCCGTCTCCTCCCTCAACTCGGACTTAGCTGCAACTCGTTAGCCGTAGTTGTAACCGTTGCCGTATAGCTCATAGAACAGTAAGCCGTAGTTTCTGCCTCAAGTGCACTTCGGAATCGTTCGCTGGGGCCTTCGAGTGCTTTTTACATTTGAAATTAATATGTCATTGTGCAAAAGTGTTTGCCACCAACTTGCAAAATTCAATTTGCACCTTTCTCCCAACCCCAACCCCCCGATCCCCCTCGATCCCCCTCGATCCCCTGCCCCTGCCTGCTGCATTCGAGTGACGCTAACGACAAACCGAACAACTAACGAGATTTGCATATGGATGCGAGTCACAGCTTCCTTTCACACACACACACACACACACACGAACACGTATTTCACGCATCATATAATTCCCAAACTCAATTCCCACAACGCCATAATCAACTGACTCTTGCGAAATGGTAGTAAAAAAAAAATATATATATATATATATATATAAAAATTGTCGCAAATTTCGCACAAAATTAAAAACGGAAAATTGCATAAAAATGTGAAAACTTCGAAATCAGCAAAGCAAATGAAGCGACAACTCAATACCAGCGGAAGTAAAAGCAGGGCCGTTCCTAAAAGGGGGCGTGGCAGGTGGATGGCACATTGAATTTCCTGCCACTCGTTAACGGTCACTGGAGACTGGCCTGAGTTCGGTTAGAACGAAGAATGAATATTGACTGCGATAAATTGAACTAGAATCTGACTTCGGATTTATCCATCTTCAATGATTTAATTGGCACTTGCAATAACAATTATATTTACTTAATAATAATAATAAAAATAACATTCAATTCCAACAAATGTCTATTAACGAATAAATATGACATACTTTAAGTAGATAAAGTTTTCTTTAAGAATAGTTCTTTAAAACTTAATTCCCTAAATTCTCTTTCTTATATGACTATATTAAATGTTACTCAATTTCCAATTTTCTTTCCTTTTTATATACATATTATTATTATTGCTTTTTATCACCCGATAATATATCGCTTGGCATTTCTTATCGATTTACGAACCCTTCAAAAAATGTTGTTATATTCAAAATAAAAATGAATTTGTTTTGTTTTTCACCTTATCGATATCGATATCGAAGTGTTTGCTAAATCGATATTATATCGATATATTATCGATTATTTATTTTATCTGAACTAAACTGATACACATACATATCGATACAAGAACTGGTATATAAAGTAGCATTATCGGTATTTATTCGAATAATTATCGATAATTCCTAATCTGGACTTATTTGAAATTAGATAACTTGGCTAAGCACCCCCAAAAAAAATAGGCTTTGCCTATCTGTGTGCGTTTCTCCTTCGCCCCCGCCAGCTGCTGGCCATGGCCCTTTCTAATTGCATGCCGACCGCAGAGTTGCCTCATTAAAACTGACTCTGATATGCCCCATTAGGAGAGCATAGAATGAACACACACACACACACACACACACACACATACACACACATAATTGTTGATTCATTCGATTTGAATGGAATTGGAATCGAATTGCGAATTGAATTCGAGCCGCGTTTACTGTTTACCAGAGTCATTAGAAGGATGCCATCCAGCAATCAGTGACTGCCCCAATCCCAGCACAAGCATCATTATATGCCGTCAATATTTCCAATCTAATATCCGTTCGGATGGCGTCCACTCCACAAGCAGCGGCAGCCAACCAACCAAAACCCAATCAGGGTCAGCAGGGGGGGTATTTTGGTGGGGCGGGGGTGTCAGGTGGTGAGGGGGGTGAGCGGGGGGTTGGCTCGTTTGCTCTGTCGCTGTCACTGTTGCACCCACGCAAAGCGTCTGTTCTGGTGGTTGTTTCTACCTGCTGCTGCTGCAGTGAGTGGCCATGCGGCTAAACAAGCTGCAACCCTGACAATCACCCCCCTCCCCCCTCCCTCCCTTCACACTTTCCACCTGCAGCTACCTCATATTTGTTGTATATTTTTTCCTTATATATTTTGATGCTGGCCGCTTTTGTTCATATTCTCTGCTGATTTTAGTAATCATCCTTGATAGGACTTTTTCTTTGCTCAGCTATGCGAGTGTGCGAGTGTACGAGTGTACGAGTGTGTGTGTGTGTGTCTGTGTGTGTGTTGAATGCCCCTCCCAGTTAATTTGTTTGCTCTCGCTCGCGCTGCCTGCCTGCCTAATCTGGCAGCTCTCTCTCTCTCTCTCTCTCTCTCTCTCTCTCGCTCGCTGGCACTCTCCCTTTATCCCTCTCGCCCTCTCTCTCTCGCTCTCTTTCGTTAGCTGGCACTAGCTCTCGCTCGCTCGCGTCTTTTTTCTCAGCATTCATTCATTCATTTTCATTTTATGAATTGCATTTGCGCTCAGCCCTCGCGCCCTCTCGCTCGCACTCGCCTCCGGCTGGCGCATGCTGTATGCGCGCTCTCTCTCTCTCTCGCTCTCTAGTTCGCTCGCTCGGCTCGTCCTGTATGTCCTGGCTTCCTGTCCTGTTCGGCCGCCTGGCGTGAGGAGGAAGCCATTATAAAATTGTCCTCTGCTGAGCGTTTCTTTCTTCTTCACATCTCTTGATGTTGTTGTTGTTGTTGCTGTTGTTGTTTTCTTCTTGCTGTTGTTTAAAATGCTGATTACTCAACTCGCACCCCCTTTGAAGGCTGCGGCTGCGGCGTTTGTCCTTGCCGGTGGTTGCTGTCGTCCTGGGCCGCAGTTTCGGCCACTGCCAGCTCTGCATTGGCGGCAAACTAACTAATTCCAGGCCCATTTTCCACAGGTCCTGCCAAGGGCAACTCCTTATGCATGTCCTTCGACTCAAGCACACACACACACAGACAACCACTTGTGCCAACTTCAACTATCTCATATCACCCTCGGCCTAAACTGCTAATCGTATCTAATCTCTTCTCGACCAATTGCAAGAAATATTCTTCTGTTTATCCTTATTTTTTTTTTAATTTAATAAAATGAGAATTTTTAATGTTATTCTTGCTTAAAAGAATTTAAATAATTGATCATTAGTAATATTATTAAATGAAAGTCTAATTAAATATTATATATTAAAGATTTATTTAATTAATAGTTAGTATTTAAAGTTGAGAGCAACGAAAATTGTATTGTGATATTAATTAAAAAATATTTCACCTATTTTATGTTTTTAAATACTTAGAAAATGTTTAATTTTTGACAACATTTTTATTAGATTTGTTAAAAAGAAATTAGTTGAAATTTATTTTGTTTTTTAAATAAAATTATTATATTTAAAAAAAACAATATAAAATGAAAATTATAGATAATATAGGTAAATATATACTATATTTTAAATCTTATAAGAACCCGATTTTCGTTTAACAAAACGTTGAAGTTTATATATATTTAGATATATTTTTGATAATGAAATAAAGCACATCTAAAATTAACATGTAATTATTATTGGTTGTTTTTGTTTGTTTTTGACTATTTGTTTTCACTTAAATTTAAAAACATATTCATTAAAAAGCATTCCACAAAATAATTTTGTTTATTTAATAAGAAAGATGCCAAAGAAAACTTGTTTTTTGAAACAGAAATGTTGTCAATAGATTTGAACTGTAAATCCATTTAAAAAGTCGTTGAGACTAGGCAAAAGGATGCGCAAGAAAGCGGACTTGAGAGTGTCCACAAAGGTAACTGAAAAAAAAGGAGCAGATATTTGAGTTATTCATACGGATCCTTGAAGCATATTTTTATGCATATGCAAATTATGAAGCAGCCGCCGCCTTTGGCTGTCACAAAGGATACCAACACGAGAAGGGGCTGGGGGAGGGGGCCCAGGACGATGGGTTGAGGAGCTGACAGTTGCGCTTGGTTGGTTCGTTATTCGGTTACATTTCATTATGGCTGCGGTGGAGCGAGCGGGAAGATGGAATGGAGGGGGGAGGTGGGAAGGGGGCGTGTATGGGAAACGCGGAAATTTAATTCCTTCCAGTTTCATGCATATTCACAAGATGTCGTCGACGAGGAGCGGACTCGCATAGGACGAGAAGGACTCGAACGCACCGCAGCTGCGACGCACACTTTTATAAATTAAGGATAACGACGTCTGTGCGTAGGTGTGCGGGTGTGTGTATGTGTGTGTGTGTGTGTTTGGATATCACTCGGGTGGCTCTATAATGAGACGCCCCATTCCTCATGCGGATATCCCTGGCTGCTTTGCATAATGTGCAACCGAAGTCATCACTGTGCATCCTTGCCCCGCATCCTTTGCCCATTCCCACCTTACCCCCGGCTGCATTTGGATGGCTTTCAACTTGGTTTGCTTTATAATTGTTATATGTTTGCATGGCTGAGACTTGCGTCACATGCTCAGCAAATTGTTAAAACACCATAAACAATTATTTTGCATTTTACTTTGAGGCGGCATTTGGAAAGGATACCCCCAGGACTCGCACGTTCCCCTGTCTCTTTGCCAACTGCACTGCCAAATGGCTTTGATCGGCCAGCGGCCATTTTTAAAAGCACTTCCTTTCATTTTTACCTGTTTAAACTGCAATTTACCTAATAACAATTTACTTAACAACTTATCCTTAAATGAAAATATTTGATTTGATCTAATTTCATCTTTTAATGATTTTGAATGAATTTTGTTTTAAAGTTTTTTCGTTCAAATCTTAAATACTTTTCTTTCCTTGTTTTTAGGGGGTTTAAGTTTAAGCTTTAAACTGATTGATTTATAAAAAATTGATTAATTATTAAAAGACTGTTTGATAGCGTAGAAAAGCTTTCACTTAACACATTTATAATAAATGAATACGTTTTAAAAGCTTTTAATAAGGTTATGTATATATTTAAAATATTCTTATAAACTTTACTTTTCAAAAACTATATAGACAGATTTAATATGAATATACTATTTTAATACATTTTTTCAAAAAATTATATTACTAATTTTATTTGAGTATACTATTTAAATAATCCAATAAACTGTTACATTTAAATATTCAAATAAAATGTACTTCTCAAAAATTTTATTTACAGAGTGTAATTTAAAATATATTTTAAAACATATTTAAATATATTATATACAGATTTTAATTGAATATACTATTTAAATATTCTAATAAAATATTATATTAAAATATACAAATAAAATGTACTTCTCAAAAATTATATTTACAGAGTGTAATTTTCAATATACTTATAAAAAATTATATTTAAATATACCATTAAAATGTACTTTTCAAAAATTATCTATACAGATTTTATTTGAATATACAAATAAAATGTAATTTTCAAAAATTATATTTACAGATGTTTTTTGAAAATGCTAATAAAATATTCTTTTTAAATATACAATTAAAATGTACTTACTATTTTAATATACTTATCAAGTATTATGTTTAAATATACTTTTAAAATGTACTTTTCAAAAATGTCATTAACATAATGTATCTGAATATTCTATTTATATTTATTAAATTAAATTTATAAATTTATAATTTATAAATTATTTAAAAATTGGTTATTACGATATTGTTAAAAGCTACAATTACAGAAATACGTTTTATAGATACTTTCAGGAAATAATGTTTTTTGAATAGGATATTTAGATATACTTTAAAGAGAAAATATTTGAAAATACTTTTAAACTCGACTTCTGACACAATTCAAAGATAGTTTTTTTATATTTTTTATTTATGAATAATTCATGAAGAGAAGCTTTTCAAAGGATCGTGTTTAAGTTAACTATTTGCAGCATCTGAAAATAACTTTTAATAGATATCGTTAAGAAATTTCGGTTGTTTAGGCTGTTTAGCTTGAGGGCGGCGAAGGGGGCGTGGCAAGTGTGTTGAAGATCATGTTAATGGCAGCGCTTTGAGCCCCCATTTTTTTCATTTAGCTTTCGCATTGAAGCGTGCAACTTTTTACTCGTTTCAAATCTCTTTGAATGTCGGCTGGCCCTTGTTTCTTTATTTTTTACTTTTTTCATTTTTTTGTTTGAAATGCAAAGGCTGTAGCTGAAACTTAAGAAAGTTGCACAATTACAAAAGGCGCACGGCAAAAAAAAAGGCGCATCACATTTCACATTTCACATGCATGAGCCATCAGCCATGAACCAATCTCTTTTGAAGTCTACAAATTATGCGGATGCGGTGGGTCTGCAAAGAGAAAACCTGGTGCTCGACTAACAGATGCCCTGTAGTCGCAATTGAAAAA
Organism: Drosophila lacertosa; assembly: GCA_004143845.1. NCBI lineage: Eukaryota > Metazoa > Arthropoda > Insecta > Diptera > Drosophilidae > Drosophila > Drosophila lacertosa. Next base: position 47,995 of record SCDZ01000563.1, on the reverse strand, counting down.
CAAGTGATCAAAAATGATCTGATTAGGTGCATCAAATATAGTGTTAACTTTGTTTGGCATGCGTTTAGACAGTTACAGGGTATCTATATGATAGAAAGTTAGAGACAAAAAAAAAATGCATCGCTCGAGTGGCGTTAAACAAACAGTTGCCATGAAAGCTTCCGTTTTTATTTTAATTTGAATGCGAGATTGAGCTCGGAATTGGAATTGGGAGTTTGGCTTTGGATTTGGATTTGCATTTCAAAGGGCCCCTTGGAGACCGCCCACAAGAGCCAGCAACAATGGCCGCGTCTTTTGGGCCCGGCCAACAAATGCACAAAACGCGCCCCTCGCATTTTGTATTTTTTTTTCGTTTTCGCTTTTTTCTTTGCCATTGAATCAAACAATAAACTGCACTCGAGCACGGGCCAAGCAGGTGGTGCAAGGTGGTGCAAGGTGGGGCTTTCGGCGCGAACTTGGCGCAAAGTTGGCCATATTTGGACGCCATGCTGTGCCTTAATTCGATCAAAAGAAGCTGCGGCCCGTGATGGCTGCATGCGTGGCCAACCACTCCACAGCACTCCGCACCACTCTGCGCCACTCCTGAATGGCGCTTGGCACGCCCCCCCGTCGCTGCGGCAGCCACCCCGGCGAACTTGGGAACTTTGGGAACTTGGGAAATTTCGAGGCGGCTCCGTGTCGAGGACCCTGTCGAGATTTAAATAAAAATTGTTGCCTAAATGATTTCTAATGAGCGAAAGGGTTGCTCGCGACGACCCTTCAGGGCGCGGCTCGGCTCGAGTGGCAACGCCCCGGGTGGCATCACTGCCATCCAAATAACAGCATACCCCTTCCCTAATTTCTTCCTTCCCAGCGAATTGCAAACTTCATGCGATTGTAACTACTTTTTAATCGAGTCCAGAATTTCATGCCACAATTGCAGTTTGTCAAGCTTGTGAGTTCTTCATTTAAAAAAAATAATAAATAATCTATTGAACTTAAATTTTAAACATTTTATAAAAAAATGAAGTAATCAAAAAAGATTATTTAAATATATATTAAAATATTTTAAGATAAAATTAAGTTGGCTCAAAATGATCAAAGCAAAGAGCTTTTAGCTCATTTACTTTTGATCTGCACATAAATATAACAATTCTCTATAAATTACCCTCAGACAGATTGTAAATAAATCAAATCAAATTCGATTTTAAGAAGTAGGAAAATAATCAAAAAAGATTATTTAAATATATATTAAAATATTTTGGGATAAAATTGAGTTTGATCAAAATGTAAATAATGAATATCTTGTCAACAATCAGCTTTTAGCTCGGTTGCTTTTGATCTGCACATAAATATAACATTCATCTATAAATAACCCTCAGACAAATTGTAAATAAATCAATTAAATAAAAAAACAAAATTTGCTTTTGCTATTTCACAAACCAAATTAAAAAGTTAGCTTAGATAATCAACATCTAAATTAAATAAAAGTTAGTTCAAACTAAATAAAAACTGCATTAAACACAGTTTCTTAAGCAATTTAATATCTTTCTGAAGGTTTTTCTTTCTAAAGAGTTATATAATTTTACTAGAAACAAATAAAGCAGGTAAAATGTTAATAAATGTTATCCAAACATAGTTTTATAATATAATAAAAACATTTTTTTCCCCGTTTACTTAACAAAGAACACATTTAATCATATTAATTATTATTAAGAAAAATTGAAAATAATCTATTTAGCTTCAATTTTAATAAATAAGTCGAAAACAATCAAAGAATACAAAAAAAACTTATAAAACAGCTTAAGTGTTAATGAGTATAAACTAAACATAGTTTACATATAATAAATAATATTTTTTTTATCACGTTAACTTAACAATGTTAAATGTTTACCTTTTACAAACATATAAAGCAGCTAAAATATTAATGAATATAAACTTAACATTATATTTAATAATATAAAAAAAATATATTTTTTTCGTAAACTTAGAAAGTTAAATGTTTAGTTATTTTACTTTTTGAATTAAATCTAAAACTATCAAAGTATCCAAAAAAACATATAAAGCAGCTAAAATGTTATTGAGTATAAAGTAAGTATAGTTTAAATACAATAAAAAACATTTTTTTATCTCGTATACTTAATAGAGTAAACATTTAATCATATTATATTCAACAGCTTATCTCTTTATCGCTGTTGAGGAAATCATTTCCAAATTGAAATCACATCGATGCACTCTTGATTCTGTTTGATTCTCTTGTCCTTTCGAGGAGCATTTGCTGTTGGCAGCCTGATTGCCACTTCCTGTACTCAAGCGACGCCATTTTGACCTTTCCGTTTCCCCCCCCCCCCTCCCCGTTCCCCGCTCCCCTCCCCTTGCTGTTGAGAAGTGCGCGTCTGGCAACCCAATCAAACAATCGACATCAATCATAATTTTCGCTATTTTCTCGTTACATTGATTACATTTATTTTTCGCCTCTGTTGTCTGTTTCATTCTTTGGCGTTCCTTACATTTATTTTTATATATTTTTTTTTCCATTCTTTCTATCTATCTTTTCGTTTGTGTTGGCTTTTTTATAAATTTTGTCATTTTGTCGAGCTGTTGCTCGGCAGTTTTCCATGGAATTGTCTTGCGATGCGCTGATGTCCTTAATCCTTGTCAACACACGCACACGCACACACACTCCACACAGCTAACAATGGGCCCCGGGTCCTGCGGCTGCTCCTTTCGCCTTGTCGCCTCGTCGCCTTGTCGCCTGTCAGATTTAACGCTCATTTGTGGTGGGAAAATTGTCATAATCTTTTGACGTGCGCTGCCCCCGACCCCGCTGCCATTTCCCTACCCCTATATTCTTTTGTGTTTTCCCATCTAGTTTTTCCTTTTTGCCGTTCGTCCTTTTCTTTTTTTTTTCCTCTTCTATTTTTTTTCTTTTTTTCTGCTCTGTTGTTCAGAGCTCGAGAGCTTCTCGGTTCGCCTTTGATACTTAATAAGAAATCGCGCCGTTCGCCTTTAGTGGGTTGACAAGGCATTAAGTTCGTCTTCATTTGCATGCGACCCCGCCCCTTGCAGCTCCTGCTGCTGCTCCTTGCTGTTGTCCTCACTCAAAAGGCATATCAATTTACCAGTCATTAAAATCTCTTGGCTGACTCTTCGCCCCCGACAGCAAAGAGCGCAAAGCAATTAGCGCAATTAGCGCACGCTTTAAGCACATTGACTAACAACATTTTTTTTTTGATAACGATAACGATAACGACAACGATAACGATAACGATAATGATATCTGTGATATCCGTTTACAGCTCAATTCAATTGGAGTTCATTCTCATGTGAAGCTGCAATTGAGTTCGCTTTTGTCTGTCCGCTTGTCTCCGGCTCGGAATTCAATTTGCGCCAAGTGTCTGAAAATGGAGTGCCAAGTGGAGTGTACGAGAATAAATGAGCGAATTACGAAGACGGAACACAAATTCAGGCTGCAAATTGGGCAGGATGTGCTGGCCAAGGAGTGTCCATAAACACTGCTGTGCAGCCAGCTGAGCCCAAAGATACGACCCCCCCCCCTTCCCTCCTCCTTCGCCCGATTAAATCATCCACTCAGCCCAATGGACACGACGACAGTGTCCAAATGAAAAGGGAACTCAAAATATCTGAATGGAAAAGTTTAAAGTATTTATTTTATGCTTAGACAATTGGCAAGAATTTATATCTTTTAAGAATATTTATAAATGTTTACAAATTTAATATATATATTTACTATATAAAAAAGATGCGGAAGTTAAAGTTATATTAGAAACCAATACAAAATTATAGTTAGTTAACTTAAACTAATAATATAAAATGGTAACATTTAAATCATAAAATATAAACTGATTTAGCCATGCACATATAATTTTATTATATTTAATTTTATATTATTTATATTATTACCATATTTTTTATTATATTATATAAGAAATTTTAACTCTTATTAAAACATAGTTTAAGTTGTTTTAACATTTATTGAAGTGCATTAATTGGAAGACTAACTTCGTTTTAAAATTTAATAAAAATAGCAAAGAAAATTAAAAATTAATTAAATAAAAGTTTTGATTTAAGTTAACTTTAAATTTTGGGTATTAAAAATAATTGGATTTATATTTCAATTTAAACTTTGTTAAAAAATTAAGTACAGGCTATTGCAATAAAAAAATCTAAATTCCTTTTAAATGCTTAGAGTATACAAAATATAATATAAATATATATTTATAGATACACAAGATTAAATATTTGCATACTCTATACAACAAGTTTGTTATAATGAGTAAGTATTTCTATATTAACCAACATTATTAGCCAATTTTAAAAATAGAGTTTATCTGATTTACTTATTATAAGAATAATATAAAGAAACAAAATATATATAAAGATTTATATACATATGTATATGGATTAAATATTTTCTACTCTGTTTCTTCACAAGTTTGTTATAATGAATAAATAATTCTATATTAACCAGCATTATTAGCCAATTTTAAACATTTCTTATGCTGCCCAAACTAGTTTAATATTATAGACAGCTTTTAAAATTGGAGTTTATTTGATTTACTAATTTCAACTAAAAATAAAAGTAATGCCAACAGGAATTTAAAGATATATCTCGAGTACTTTGAGTACTTTGCATAAATATATAAGTGAATATGAATTGATTTGCACTCGTGAATCATTACACACTCGTTGCGTATGGCCGACTGAGCACTGGAATAATTCAGATGAGTCTTTCAGGACGCAGGACTCGCTTTGCACGCTTCGCTGCTCAAATCACCTGCGCCGATTTATGCAAATAATCATTGGTGTATTTAACGTTAATAGGCATAAAAATATAATGATTGCATAATGATGCGACGAGGGTGGGGGAGGGGGTGGGGGTGGGGGTGGGGGTTGGGTTTGTGTTGGCGAACCGATTACGAGCAACTCAAGTGGGAGACGCTGTGTGTGTGTGTGTGTTCATCTGTAGCTCAACTGGAGTGGAAAACGAATGCGGATTCGAGTTTGAATCCAGGTCCGAGTTTTGTTTTCTTTTGTTGTGTGTTTTAAGCAAATCAAAAAAAATAAATAAAAACGTTGGCCCCAAAAAAAACATAAAAAACAGAAAAATATAATAAGAAAAAACACTTAAAGGATGATTATGCTACGGCAAATCTAACGGAGCCGCCATTTTGTCGAGCTGTCGTCTATTTTTATACACAGTTCACTCAATATTTAAACAGAGCATATTCTTTCAATTTTAAACAGCCACAAAAAATATCTTTTGCTTAAATCTTAAATCAGATTTTAAGCTGTCACAAGTTACGTAAATTTATATATATATATATATATATATATATATATATATATATATATTATATATTATTATAAATAAAATAAAAGAAAAAATATATAAATTCTAACGTTTTAAATATTTTTTAAATATGTTTTTATTTAAGATAAATACTATTTATTGTTTAAATAAGCTTTTTTGTTTTTGTTTTTTGTGAACAGAGTATGACGCAGTCGGGCAACGGCAATTTGTTGTTGCGTTCTTTAATTGCGCGTTGCACATCAAACGAGCTGTCAAAACACGCGAAATGTCACTTGAAATTGAGACTTGGGGGACTCAGGGGTTAAGGTCTAGGTGTGTGTGTGTGTGTGTGTGTGTGTGTGGGGACAACCCTTTTGTTGGCTGCTGCAATCCAAGATGGCGCATTTGATATCCATTTTGATTATTGTGGCTGGCAGGCAGCGAGTCACTTGACGTAATTAAAACCAACAACAACAACAACAACCGCAGCAAGGACTGTTGTCCTTGCCTTAATGGACGAATGAGATTTGCGCCAGGAAGCGGCAAACTGGGAATCGGAGCTGGCTGAAATTGAAATTGAAGTTGAAGCTGAAGTTGAAGGAGTTGGCTCCAGTTTGTTGTGGCACTTCCTTTTGGTAATTGATATGCCGATCGGCATTCATGACACGGGCAATCCCCAGTTAAAGGGCTGACTTGTCTATTGTCCCAGCCGCCGCTCCTTGCGCAATTTAATCAAATCGGTCCGTTTCCTTTTTTCATTTATTTTCAGTTCATTTTTATCGCCATATCAATTACCAAATGTTTTGACAGCAATTGTCCAAATAGGCTCCCGTTCCGAGTGCCACTTCTGGGAAACAGGTCCTAGAGTCCCAGCAAGGAACACAAACAGAGCCACAATTCAATACAAATACCATCAGCTGAGTATTAAAGCAGAGTAGAGCTTAACCAAACGTCTTCTTTCATAAGTTGGCGGCTCTTAAGTCCTTCAATATGTTCTGGGCAATTGCAACAAGTTCAATTACTTTCCAATTACTTTTTAATCGATTGTTACTATTGTTAACCATAAGACTAAACTGATTTACAAGAATGATAATATTTTTTTTTATCTTTTATTTTTGTTTTATTAATCTGCAAATCAATAAACCTATTTATTAATAACTTTTAAAGGCTTATCAATATATTTACTTGATTTAACCATGTATATATATATATATATTTGTCAGTCTCTGTGGCAGATCGAGAAATCTATTATCTCGTCTGAGGCAAAAAGTGTTATCTAAAATAGCTCGATTTACATTTTTTTATTTTGTTTATGCTTTATTTCAACTTTGTCCTTGAACGATAATGCAATAACAATATTTAATTGAATTTTTTAAATACACTTAACTTTGTTCATTCATATTTGTCATATGATCCAAAAGAAATATGTTCAACCATCCCAAACAACCACAAATGAATTTGGCATAATAGTTTATAATAAAAACAAGTCAACGGATAAAACTGAGATCAAAAATTTTTGTTTCGGTTAAACAACTATATTTATGACAACAGCATAAAAAAATTCTTTAAAAAATTCGATTTAATTTATTACTATCAATAATCGACAAGGAAACAAGCACAGTTCACATTCTTATTAACTTATGTGCTTTTAATGTTGAAATATTGTCTAAAGTATCGATATATTTTATATGACCACAAGAACCTTTTAGCTTTAGGTCTTTTAGATAACACTCTCTGCCAATTAGAGTGACAAATATATAATTAAATAATGTAAATATATATACTAGAATTGAATCCATTTGATTAGCTTATAAAAGTCATAAATAAATTTGTTTATTGTCATTAAAAATGAAAAGAAAAACAAACAAAACAGTATCGATAATTATGGCTTTCAATTTAAATGCTGTTATCGTTATCGACAGCTCTCGATAATTTTTGGTGTACTTAACTTAGCCATCAATTTAGTCAGACAACTGAACACAATCCCCTTTTCCATTTCCCTCGTTCACATTTCACCTGCCGCTTGTTTGTTACCTGAGCGTCCACTTAGCTCGATACGCAGAGCGACAGAGAAAGAGAGGGAGAGAGAGAGAGGGTGAGAGTGAGATGGCAAGACACGTGTGCCAAATGCGCCCACTTAAGGTCGATTATTTGGTGACCGAGGCAAAATCAAATCGAAATAAACGAAATGATGGCAAAATGTGCCGCAAGATTGAATCATTTTTCCAATCAATCAAATCAGCAAAGCCCGCACAAGGAAATGACTGGACAGGCGAAGGGGGCGTGGCTGGGAGTGAACGCCGCTGATGAAGCAATCAATAGCGTTGATGTTTGACTGGGCAGGAAGTCATCATGAGTCTGTTGTTGTTGTTGTTGTTGTTGTTGTTGTTGTTGCTGTCATTATTATTAGAGTAAGTAAAAATAAAAACAATTTGAGGCTCGTTAAAGTTGACACTTTCATTAAGTTGGTCAAGCGACGAGCAAACAAATTGGAATAATTTCTTGTCGGCGCCGGCTTAAAAGGCGTTAATGATCACAACAACAACAGCAACAACAACAGCAAAAAAGAGAAATTTGATGAGACATGAACAAATTAGTGATAAAATTAAAAGTCAAAGCGCTCCGAGGGTTGCTCAACGCTTTGTTTGTGCCAGCGAATTGTGTCAAATGTCAAAATAAACAGCCCAACTTAGCTGTGAACCACCCAACCACCCAACCGCCCAACCGCCCAAATCAGCCCGGAAAGTGTCACCTGCTGGGCCAGCGCTGGCAACGAGCAACATCCAATTAAATGGCACAAAACGTTGCGCGGCGTTGCGCGGCACGGCACGGCTGGCATCATGCCACCAATTAAACTAATGATAAGTCAAAACAACAGCAGCAGGATTTGATTTGCGATTTGTGACAAAATTGTGCGACATGCCATTTACGCACAAGCTCATCATTATCAAGCTCATAGCGAACCTCCCGCCACCCGCCCCCCGCCCCCTTCCCCCTCCCATTAAAGCACTGTGTGATCTTTGGCAAACTAACGGTTGTTGCTTGGCGGCACGCTTCACGAGAGACGTGAGAAATTGCTTGTTATCAAGTTTATTTGGTTGGCACATGCCAAAAAGTATGCTACAAAATTCAGTTACGTGTCTCTGTGCACAACACACACACACACACTCTCAGCTGTCACATGCAAAACTGTTGCACACACACACACACACACACAGACCAAGCTTGCGCTTAAGTGGCATCATTTTGAAATAAAGTTGATTCAATCAGTTTCTGTTCACATTCATTTGCAATGCGGTGCCAAAGGGATACACTCACATGTCTCTCTCTCTCTGTGTGTGTGTGTGTGTGTGTGTGTGTGTGTGTGTGTGTGACAGTTGTAGTGCTGGCATCTGTCACGCATCCATCCAATGATGCCACCATCATCTGCCAACCATCACGAATCAACATTTTTGGCCATTTTATTGCTCATCGCTCTTTTGGTTGCTATTCAAATTCGTTTGCTTGAATACGTTAAGTTGGCCGCGGCTCGTGAATATGAATAGCAGGCAAATTTGTGCACCTATATATATAAAATCACAAGTAATCACTTGTAATCAACAGAACAATCACTTTTAGTTAAATAAAAAGCAATATTCAAGATTATATTCATAGTATATAATTATATTTATATATAATTAATTATTTTAGATATATGTATATACATATGTCCAAATCACTTTCCGTTGAACTTTCTTTTTCTAAGTATCGCGGCAAAAGCTTAATTATTTTAATTCTCTGTTGTTAGTATATGGTTCATAAAAAAGGCTCAGTTTGTATATTTATATTTTAATGTCAACCTCCCAAAAAACATTTAAAGTACACTTCCCGAATTTCAAACTTTAATTACTTTGCCAAAACAAAGCTGATTTTTATATTCGATACCATTTTAATCATAGTTTATCCTTTTTCATAATTCTATATTTAAAGCTTCTACAATATTTTGTTTTTAGCTTTTGCGACTTTTTACTAAAATAAATAAATAAATATTAATTTTCTAAGAAAACTTTTTTTAAACTAAAATTAATTAAATTTAAAATTTTCTGAATTTATTATTTATTGATATATAAATATAAAAATCTACTTCAAAAGTATTTTTTAAGGGGGTACATTTTTCAGTCAAAAATCAATGCAAAAATTGGAAAACATTTCAATTTTAAATCTCCCAAATCCATATAAAAGTAAAGTAGTGCTCCCGAATTTCAAACTCCAAAAACTTAAAAAAACTTAAAACATTTCTTCTTATCTTCTTTCTTGATTTTATCAAAAGGAAATTTTAACTGAAAGTGTTTGCCATATATAATTATATACCATGCATTTAATATTAAATATTGTTTTTAGTTTATTAGCTTAACTAAAATTTGTTACTAATTTTATTTATTTATTTCATTATTATTTAATTTTATTTATTTAGAATTAAATCGTGCTAGAAACTGAGCAACAATTAATTATTTATTCATATATTTTTTAATTTGGAGACATATTTTAATTAATGCCAACAAGTCAACAAGTTTATTTTATATGCTAAAGTTGACTTAACACATTTTGTTATACATTAAAAATAATCATTTAAAGTTATAAATTTATTCAAGTTTGGAACTGCCCCAAAACATTCTTGAAGTAAAGTTCAACTTAATTAATTTATACACATTTACACATTAACACATGCAGATATATATAAGTAAATATGTATTTGTAAATTAATAATAATAAATTTAATTAGATAATATTTTCTCACCAGCTTTTTCCACGCACTAATCTCCGCTAATTCCTTATGGCAGCTTCCAGATAGCTTTAAGCTTTAAGCTTGCGGGCAAACAACTGTGCGCAAAGCTTAACGCAGAGTCAGGATGTCTGGTGGGTGGCGCCATCTGGCGGTACGCGCTAAGCGCTTGCCATAAAACGCAGTTGCCATAAAGGAGCTGAACGTCAAATGCTTGCTGGGGTTGCTTGATTTGATGAGTTTTGCATTTGTTTTATACACTTTTTTGTTTGGCCGCAAGTTTCAGCATTGATTAAATTTGTTGCATTGTTTGGCGACAGTATTTTGATATCCCTCAGCTGCTGTCCTTAATCCTTGGAAAAATGAAAAAATTAAAAACAGAAAGAAAAAAAACAGAGTCCATGCATTGACAGCTTCTGCCTTTGAATTTGTTATGCGTGTGTGTGTTTTGTGTGTGTTTTAATTGAAAAATTCTGAAATGGCATAATTGAGACAGAGAGAGAGGGAGAGAGGGAGAGCGGGAGTGAGAGCGCCATCTGGCGGCCCGCGGCATTTTGCGAGCTGCGCAATTAAGAAAACATGAAAAACGAGCTGAAATAAATACATTTTCTTTGACTTTTGCATTTGTGCAAGTAATCCCAACCACGTTCTTGGCTTGGTCAACAAAAAGCCACGTTAACAGAAAGTCAAAAGACAGAAGGAAGCGTTCCCCCCCCCCCCCCCCACTCCTGTTTCGTCCTGGCCCAGACACTCTTTTGAAGTGCGGTAGCTGCTCATTTAGGCGCGATGGCTGCTTGGCCACAAAGAAGACAACCCCATAATTCTATATAGACCCCCTTCCCCCTCTCTCCCCCCTTCCCTTCCCTTCCTCTTGAATCGCTTTTCATTTGGTTTTCGAGATTAATTTTGAATTAAGCGCGTTTTGAATTCCATTTAAATGTTTTCGCAATGCGCCGGAGATTTCAATGCGAAATAATTGGAAAAATGCGCTTAACACGACTAATGCTTAATGAGCTCAGCGGCGAGCTGACTAAAAGGGAAGGAAGGACTTTTCCATCTGAGACAGCAAAATGTGCTCTGAATGTGAATGTGTGACAAGTCTTCTGAATAAGTTAAGTCTGTGAATGGGGAATGCCATTTAAATGGCCAGCAGATGTTGCGGATGAAAGCGAGTATCCACTTTAATTGCGATTGCCTTGATAATTATGAATATAAGCATATATATATCTTTATTTATATACATAGCATATATATATATATATTTCAAGCCCAGCTTGGAACATTTTTTTAAGCTTACTCGAATGTTGAGCCAAGAACAATTTAAAAGTTAAATAAATAGTCAAATAATTAATTAAAAACAATTAAAATTGATTTTTATAATAATCTAGACAATTTTTCTGGCTTAAATTTAACAGATTTTTTTTGTTGTGTGTTTTGCCTGGCTTCTTTAAGACTTGTTACAATTATGGCTCGCAACTGAATCAGATTCAACAGTTACATAATGCGAGCAACCCTTTTGGCGCAAAAAATGCTACCCTTAAGAAATCACAGAGTTGCACGCAACGTGGGGCAAGTCAGCGACTGGAGCAGGAGCAGGAGCAGGAGCAGGAGCAGAAGAAGGAGCAGGAAAAGGAAAAGGAAAGGAGCGGGAGCTGGAGAAACAGCAGAAGTTGACCAATTATATAAACCACTTAAGTTACAACGCAGCGGGCAAGTCAAGCGAAACAGCAGCACACGCACACACACACACACACACACACACACGCACACGCACACACACTCGCACAAAGGCCACAAAATAAATAAAACTGAAAACGAAAACACGTCAATGCGATAATTATTAATAATTATCCACTCGTCCTTCTTCTGCCTCAGTCGCTGCTCCTCTTGTCGCACTCCCCGACCATGCCCCCTTATTCCCCCACTGTCTACCCGCCCCTGGCGAGGCCACTTGGGCTTCGCTTCGTCTGTGGCTGCGGCTGCTGCTGCTGCTGCTGATTTCTCGCTGAGTGGCGTTGCAACAAAGCCCTCTTCCTCTTCTTCTTTTTCTCCTCTCTCTTCTACTTCTTCTCGTTCTTCTTGTTGTTGTTGGCCTGTGCTTGCTAATGGACGGGCAAAACTAAATTATGGCCAAAATGGTGTTGGCTTTCTGGCTGGCTGCCACTTATGTGCCACACACACACACACACACACACACACGCACACTGTTGTCGCCCATTTTGGGCGCCGCTCGCAACGCGCGTGCATGAAACATGTAATTATGAAATTAACGATTGCCAAGTGGCTCAAAGCAACCTGGCCCATTCGCCCATTCGGCCATTCGGCCATTGCCTGTGGCCAACGCGAGTCCTGTCCTCGTCCTTTTGAACTCCTCAGACTCGAATTAAAGTCCACGAAAAACAGCTGAAAAAAAAATAATATTTATAGTATGAAATTTAACTTAAAAACAATTAATTATACTTCGCTTAAGTAAACTCGAATAAAGAAAATTAGAAAACTCTATTTACAGTGATGGAAAAAATAATAGAAGCGAATATTACTCTTGGCCTAGTTGCCAAGCTTGAAATATAACGTTGAAAATTTAATTAAACTTTCTCTAGTTTTCTTGCCAGGCCAAAAACATAAAATTGAAATTTTAATAACATATTTTTTTTTAATTTTAATAACATTTTTTTCTAAAATAAATTTAAAAGCAGCCGTTTTTGTTGTCACTTATGAAACATGCTTTTATTTATGTTGTAGAAAAATTTTAAAAATTCAAATTAAAAATATGAAATTTAATTATTCTATTATTTTTGCCATCACTGTAAATGTACATACAGTTGTGTCTAAAATAATAGTACCAAAGCTGCTTCAAGTGCAACCTTTCACTCTTCCTTTTTTTTGTTTTTTTTTTGGTTATTTTTTAGCTTCTTTGATAATATTATGTTTAGCATTTTGGACGAGCTGTATTTAAAAATATTATAGTTCCAGTTTTCCAAGTTTAATAAGCCATATTTGTTTAGAAAGCTTAAAATGTTCACAATATAAACCCGAAAAAAATCCTTTTTCAGTTGAACTTCTTGATCTTGTTTTTCATGGGCTTTCATTAATACTCATTTATTGAACAACAAAATAAATAAAAAGTTCTAACAAAAATATATACAAACTTAAGATGAAATGAGTTCGCTTCAATAATTAAATTTTAAAAATAAAGGAAATTGCTCAGTTATTAAAATTTAAAGGAATTATAATTTAAGCCTTTTTTTGTTTGGATTTCCATTTCAAGTTTTCTTTACTTTACTTTAAATGTTTATTTCAATCAAAACTTTTTAATCAAAATCCAAGGGGAAAATGATTTTTTTTTACTTTTGTTTTACATTCTTTCAGTTTGACTTTTGTGTTTTTGTTTTACACAAATTAACCAATTCAATGCGCCGACCACGCCCACCGCCCCTGGCGGCGTGTTAACCGCAAATTGGCGTTTGCCATTAGCCGAAGATTGCCCCCAGGCAGCTGTTGCCAAAAACAATACGTAAAACAAAAATAAAAGCAAAGCTAGGCAAAGTGTAGACTCGACTAGCAGATACCCTACACAATCGCTGCTGATTCGTTGTTGGACTGCTTTTTTACTGTTACAACCGTTTGTACCTAGCGAACATGCCCACTTGGAAGTCCTTTTTGAATGGGCAACAAAGGGGGAATGTGCTGAACGCCTTTTGGCTAAGCAATAACAAAAGTAATCGAAAAGCGGCCGGGCTGAAAGGCAACTCCAATGTGCCCGGCTAATATGCGAACGCGGCGAGCCGCCAATCGAATCAGTTCCTATTGCAGTTGCCGCCGCTCTTCCCCTGGGAGCAGCGTCGAAGTGAGCAAAAACAATTGCAGTTAAAGCCAAACAACAAAATTGGCAGATGTTTTTTGTTTTTGCCGGGGGCCTCAATTAGTTGGCCAACGCTTGCAAATGGGCTTTTAGTCTAATGAGAGCAGCTGACAGAGCCACAAAAAGTATGCAGCGCTTTTTTATTACCAGCGAGCAGCGAGTAGCGAGTGAAGTGTGGTGAGTAGCGAGAATAGAAAGAACAGACAAAGCTTAGCGGCGAACAACGAGATGTGCGAAGCGAGTGAAGAGAGGCGAGCAACGAGTAGCGTGTGACGAGAACGAGTAGACTAAGCATAGATGTGAGCAACGAGTAGTGAATAGCGAGTGAGGGATAAAGAGAAGCGAGATGTGAGTAGAAATCGACATGTAGCGAGTGATGGAAAGACAATTGAATGTGAGCAACGAGAGGCTAAGTAAGAGTGGGGATAATGAGGGGCGTAAACATTTCAGAGTAGCGATTAAGGGAAAGACAAAGAAAGATGAGTAACGAGTAGTGAATAACGAGTGATGGAAAAATAAAAGCACGAGTAGAAATTGACGAGTAACGAGCGCTGGAAAGAAATGTAAGCAACGGCCAGCGAATAAAAAGACGAGAAGTCAGAGAAGAGAGTGTGTAACAAGCGAGTAGTGAGTAGAAAAAGACGAGTGGCAATTTGTGGAAAGACAAGAAAATGTAAGCAACGAGCAGCGAATAACGAAAGGAGAAGTCAGAGAAGAGAGGAGTCTAGCTAATGGTGATGAGGGACAAGTTGCCAGGAGCTAAAACACAATTGTAAATAACGAAGCAAATAAAGCAATGTTAATTTAAGCAATTGAAGCGAGTGACGAGTCAAATAAATAACAGCGAGTGACCAGAAAATGGGCAACTAAGCGAATGATGAGTGAATAGGCAAACTAAGAAAAGAACTGTTAAAACAAACTAAGCCCAATTAAGAAAACTTTGACGAGTAAAAAGTAACGAGAACTGTGAGCAGAACTGAGAGTAGCCAGTCAATTAGCGTCGATAAACGCATGCTATTGGAAATGCCTAAAGGACACAGAGTGCAACGCCCAGAGGCGGATCAAAGGATCAATCAAATGTGAATGCGAATGCGATTTCAATTTGCATGCGCGCGATTGTCTCAAGCAATGGAAGTCGCCTCAAGTGTGCCAAATGCGATAAGAACTTTTTTAAATGCATTTCGAGTGGATGCCGAACATCAAACAAAAAACAACAACAACAACAGCGACTAAAAAGGCAGCGAGTGGCGAAAAGGACGAGGCAAAAGGCTTTTAGACCACAGTCCTCCTGGCGTATTCCTGTGAAGTGGGCGCTGTTTTCTGCAAATGCAAACATATGTACAGACAAATATATATATATATATACATATATTATAAATAGTCACACACACAAAAAACAAGAGAGGGGGGCTGGATTAAGAAAAGGAATGGGAGGGGGAGGGGGGAGGGGGGGAGCAAGTGGCATTTGTGATTTATGCGACGTCTCTTTGAGGCTGAAGTGCAGATTACATTATAAATATGAAATAATACGAGTCCTTGAGGACATGCGAAACGGAAATTGAAATTCGTGATCACAATTGTTTGCCAGGGTGGGCTAGAAAAATGCTTTAAACAACAGCCAAAGAGAGAGACAGAGAGAAAGAGATGGAATAATTTCTAGTTGATTGCCCAAGGTTTTAGAAAACAAAGAAATAACATTAAATAAATTCAAAGCAATAATAAAAAATAGTTTTACATCGAATTTAAATCTTATTTTTATAAAGAAAATTATCAAAATAAAATAAGTGATTATTAAAAGTATTTAGCAAATAATATCCTTGATTAAACACAAGAGAAATTCTTATTAGATTCATCCCAGACTTTAAGTCGAATATTAAATTTGTTAAGTTGGGAAAACCAAATGTTTTGCTGTTTAATGTTAAATGCACAAGTGCACTTGGAAGCACAACAAAGAAAAGACTTGCCACTAATGGAGTGCCAGAGATGAAAGTTGCCCCGTTCCGAGCAACAAAAATAAAGATAAAAAAATGTAAGCGATGCAAATTCAATTAGACAATTTAATGCAGGCTATGAAAAGGGGAAGTTTTTAAATTAATATATATATATATATATATAAATATTTAAATGGTCTAACAAAATAAATAAAAAAATGTGTGGCGGCAACGTGGCGTATGATTAATTTAATTAATATGATTGCAAAGTAGCGAAAGAGACAGAGAGAGAGACGTGACAAAGTGCGCTAATTACGAGGAGCTTTCGTTGGGGCCTAGGCCAATTGCAGGCCAAGTCAATTACAACGGCATATTGATTATGCAATTGTTACGCAATGCGACTAATTAATCTCAACTGCGGGGGCGGGGCGGGCTAATCGATATTGCGAGCGAGCTTAATTAACATGGCCAACTTTCGACAACAATGCGTGCAATTTGAAGCAGAGGCTCCATAAGGGGGCCCAACTGGAAGGACATTAAGAGGGGGACTTTGGAATCCATGTGTAAACTGAGCGAATGAAAGGCGATTCACAGTGGAAAAAGTAGCCGAAAATAGGCGCAAGAAATTCATATTAAATAGTAGTAACAAAGATTTGGGTATAATATAAATAATGTAATCTAAAGTGATTATAATAATTATACTAATAAGAAGAATTATCATAAAATTAATAATAAAAGGAACAAATATCAAATGTGAATACGATTTTAATATACATTATTATATATAACTAGAATACATACAAAATAATTTTATCATTATTAACTTTCGATCTTAAAAATATAACTACAAATATTTATAGAAAATCAGCTTAAAGTTTACAGCTTACTTAAATTTAAGCCAAGCAACAAATAATCAAATGATTTTTTAATTTGGAGTTTTATGCCCAATTTCTTTTACATTAAATATTCTCAGAAAAGATCTTGATCAAATAACAATTTAAGAGCTTTTTATTAATTGAGAAAGGATCTTATTAAATTAGCAACATTTTCTATACGATTTAAATAACAAAACGAAAATTACTTAAATCAGCAAATCAATCAAATTTTCCATTATTTGTATATTTATATGCCAGATCAGTTGACTAGTTCGATCTAAAGAAAGCCTCTATTATGTTTACTTAGTTGGGTTGCCCTCGGAAATTGTTGCACTTTCTTCGACTAGCCTGGAAAGATCATTTGACGGGCTTGGCATAGAGAATTCGATAGGCAACAGTTATCGAATTACGCGACTTGGATAAACAGTTAGTTTGCAAATAATTCCAGCTATGCGAACAGTGGCTGCAATTAAGAAGCGCCCAAGTGACCGTATTGCGTGTCGGGCAGCGTTATAAACAAAAACAAAAATGCAAAAAAACAACAAATAGTTGAAATCACGTAAATCGCAAGCATACACACACACACACACACACATATATATATATATATATATATATATATATATATATAAATATATACAAGCACACATACACGCATGTGCGCATAGAAGTCGTTGCAGTGTGGCCCGCCAAATTGGCGGCGCAAAACAAACTGAAGCTGAGGCCGCTGCGCGCCCAGCAAAGGCCGCAATCGTCGCATAATTAACATGCACGTAAACGCGCACGCACAGGCGTTCGGCTCACACGGACAGTGTACGTGTGCGGCCTTCCAGCGCAGAGTGCGATGGCAAGAGGCGTTGCGCATGAGTGCGTGCGAGATGGCATGCGCCAGACTGGTCGCATTGCCCCTGCAATTGGAATGCCAGCATAGTGCTGCGCATGCGAGAGCGAAATGGCATGCGCTATGGCTGTATTGCCATCTCGCTGGCACGCAAAGATGGCGTTGCGAACGACGCAGCAGCAGCGACGGCCAGCCGCAGCAGCCGCAGCGAGTGACAGCCTCAGTCGACACTAGGCAAGCAAAGCAGTTGAAGCTACCCCGGCGACGGCAACGGCGAAGCGACGGCAAAATAAAGAACGCAAGGCGTGCGCACATAGCGAAGGCAGCGTGTAACGTGCGTTGGCGTTGGCGTTGGCGTCGCAGCTGGCGCCGGCAGCGACCGTGTCGCAGCGTTGACAGCGACGTTGACGTGACGCTTTTGCTCGCGTGCAGCGCGCGCTTTGGTTTCAGTTCGTTTTCGTACGTTGTCCACGCCGAACGCAAGCGGTCAGCACCCACACAAGCAGAACAAGAGACACGCAGACGTGCAGACAGACGACGTCCAGCCAAATAGTCGCACTCGCACACATCCATACATCCATACATCCATACGTACACGCACACGTACAGAGCCTGAGTAAAGCTCTGCTGGCGTTTCTGATTGCTTCGCGTTGTTTTTGTTATCGTGTATCGTGTGTGTTGTGTTCTCGTTGCCGTGTCTTGTGCTTAAGAAACAGTTAAACAGCTAAACTTTACGCACATTACTCGGATTCAAATTCGAATTCGAATCGAGCTGGGAGCAAACCGACCAAAAAAAAAAGAGAAAAACGAACGAACGAACATAAAGTAAATTGAAAACATTATTAGACTTGTGAATCTTCGCCTCGAACGAATATCGCTTATTGTCTTTGTCGCCGCACATGTGCAAGTGACCGCTAGTCGCTGTGTATGTGTGTGCGTGAGAGAGTTCGCGTTAATGTGTGCGCTGATTTTTTTTGTGTTTGTCTTTTCGTGTGAGCTATGAAAACCGTTAGCTGAACAAGTGCAATAAACCGTTGAACAGCGAACTTTACGAACGCTTCTTCCTCCGCATCCCGACGGCAAAATGCAAGCGACCAAAATGCGAACCCCCTTCGCCATTCAGGAGATCCTCGGCCTGGGCGTCGGCGTCGGTGCCTACCAGCAACAACAACAACAACAACAGCAGCAACAACAGCAGCAGCAACAATCTTCACAGGCAGCCGCCGCTGCCACGCCCAGCGCCAATGAGCCGCCCTTGTCGCCGGCAGCAACGCCGCCGCCACGCAATGCCAACACGCCGCAACAGTCAGCCGTTAGCGGCGGCCAGCATTCGCTGGAGCCGCCGTCGCGCGACTCTCGCTCCATTTCACCGGACGTGACGCGCCTGTCGGCGGCCGCGGCCGCCGCAGCTGCCGCTGCCGCCCATTGCCAGCTGCCCGTGTTCAATCCGGCGAACTTCTATGCGGCCGCCGGCTACGCGGCCGCAGCCGATCCGGCCAACGCGGCCGCCGCCCATCATCACCACATGACGACGCTCGCGGCGGCCGCCTATTTGCGCGGCTTCCTGCCGCCAGGCTTCAGCACGCCGCACGAGTTTCGCGGCCACTTTCAGCAGCACTTCGGCGCCCAGTTTGCAGGTGAGTCAAATGTGAGAACAAGACAGTTGCAGCTGCTGCTGCAGTTACAGTTACCGTTACCGTTGGGCTAATTAAACGACAAGCGACAGGGATAAAAGACGACAAAAGCTTTGTCTTTGCGGCCGCTGTGAAAGCGAGCGAGTGCGCGAATGTAGAGCACAACAAGAAGAACAACAGAACACAACAACAACAACAACAGCAAAAAACACAACGAAGCCAACGAACTGGCAAACTGAACGAAGGGCCACACTTTAGGCGCAACTAATAAGCTCGGGCGCTGGCAAAGGCGTGCGAAAGAGAAGGAAAGGGAAGGGAAGGGGGCTGTATGTATGTTTAGGCGGGCTGCGTTTGTTCGGCTCGCTGGGCAGGCAAAATTAAAACAATAAAACGACAAATTAAACACAAGTCGTTGGCGCGAGGGAACCGCGCGGGCGTACTCAGCTTAAAGGGATGCCAATGCGCACACAAGCTTATTAATAACACAACGACAAGCACACACACGCACACGCACACACACAGATGCGAGCGCGCGTTGAGTGGCTCATCATTAGTAGTGTGAAATTTCACACACACTTCAATCGATGAACGCTGCTTGTGTGTGAGTGTGCGTAGCGCTAATTAAGCGCATAATTATCCCAGGCCCACGTATCGATGCAATTGCAATTCCAATTTGAATCCAATTCAAGTAAACCAATTGCAGAACCACTCAAAGTTTAACTCAAGCTTCAAGCAAATGTTATTTTACGCAACTGTTTATTTGTTGTTAAATTAAAATAAGATAAGTCTATGGAATTTGTTTGGAAATGAATATGTTATTTATCTTTGCTTTGGCAATTTCTTAACTGAAAGCTTTCATCCTGCGGGTTTTAAATAATTATCTAAATATTAACAGAATATTGTTTTTCAATATTAATAGAAATACCAAGCAAAAAGTTT
Source organism: Drosophila lacertosa (assembly GCA_004143845.1). Lineage (NCBI taxonomy): Eukaryota > Metazoa > Arthropoda > Insecta > Diptera > Drosophilidae > Drosophila > Drosophila lacertosa. The sequence continues at coordinate 27,858 of SCDZ01000563.1, read as the reverse complement.
GTGTCCATTTGAAGTGGATTCTTTTCTTATCACAATTTGATTAAAGTATTATATAAATTAGTTTGGGCTCAACTAATTAATTCACTATACATATAAAAATTCACCGAATATAGACAATTTAAATAGAATATGACTTACATTTAATTAAAATTGCCGTCGCATCTTTTTTTCTTGTTGGGTTAGTTTAATTGCTAATTTTTCAAATTACTTGTAAAGCAAAAAAATAAATATATGTTATGTACAAATGTATATAAATTTATTGGAAACAATTTATATGGCATTGATATTGAAGCAGTTGTAAATAGGAAATAGATTTGGGTCTAATAAAAAATTATACAATTGTCTATCAGTCAGTCAGTCAATCACTCGGTCAATCAGTTATTAAAAACTTTTTTTTTTAATTAGCAAAGCATAATTAATCTGTTACTTTTGTTTATTCTTTGTGGTAATAGAAAATGTCTTTATTTATTTACATATTTATATTTAATATAGATGAAATATATGTTTACGTTATTTGCTATCCTTTTTTATTCGTCTGATTTTAAGTTTAATTTTGGGATTTTTTTTGTAATTTCCTTTCATCTAATTTGCTATTCAATTTTATAAGGTTTTCCCTTTGGGCCTAAGCGACTTTTAGGCCCATATCATTTGTAACTTTATTTGCTTTGGTGGTCACGCCCCACACACACACACTCACACACACAGACACAAACGTTTATTTGAATTGCCTTTGACCACACTCATTCCACTCATCCTGCCAACTATCTCTTTTGCTCTTAATATCTACTATCTCTTTCGTTGGCATCCTTAAAAATTGTTGTGCTGCTGCCTACACACACACACACACACACGCACACACACACGCACTTAATTTGTTAAGTTTTCACACTTTTCAGCTGTTCTTCTTCTTCTTTGTCATTGTTATTGTTGTTGCTGCTTTCACTGTTGACCTTTTCGCAGAGTCCTGCAGCATCTGCTGCTGTTGCTGTTGCTGCTTCTTCTTTCTCTTTTGCTATTTGCTCTAGGGCCACATTTGTCTGTTTGCACAACAGAGTTTTTTGCTCAGTGTTGTTGTTGTTGTTGTTGGCATCGCTGGCAGCCAAGTTGAGCTGTAAAAAAGGCAACGTCTTGTCCTTTTCCACAGCCCACACAATGGCCACAACAGCAGCAGCATCAGCGCCGCTAGTTGTGTACAAAATAAATCGACTCGAGTGGTTAACCGCAGCAAAAGCAGCTAAAGCGGCTAAAAGGAGCGAGGAGCAGCAGTTGCCATTGGATGCAGTGGCATATCCTTTTACTGCAAAATTGCTACTTTGCCGCTGCTGCTGCTGCTGCTGCTGCTGTCGCTGGCACGTTGTTATCCTTAATTTGAGTGGCCATTGAGCAGCCGGGCAGAGGACAACTCTAAGAGGACAATTCTATGCCAGCGGCACAATATGGAGCATACTTTACAGCTGCTTCTACAGCTAGTGCCTTTTCATATATACCCTGTGCGCAGCGTATGCGTTTAGAATTGAGAGTATATAGAATGTTCATAAATATAAAGTTATAAGCAGAAAAATGTCCTTTAACTTTTTCTACTCTTATTAATATCAATCACAAATTAAATAAAGTTTAACCTTTCAATCATTTTACAGGGTAACGCTTAGTCGTGTAGGTTTATTGCCTTCGTTTTTCTTTTTATATTAATAAATATTTACTTGAAAGTCATGCCAAAGCGACTTCTGTGCGACCTGTGTGTCCTGTGTGTCCTGTGTGTTTGTCCTGTGTGTGTCCTGCTGCGTCAATGTTGTTGTTATTTCTTTCATACTTCTTCTTCTTCTTGTTCGTTTTCTTCGTCTTCATCATTTGTTGTTGTTGTTGTTGTTGTTGTTGGCTGCTTTGCACTTCTCAAAGTCACACCAAGTGGGTTTTGGCCTTTTTCACCTGAGGATCGTTGTCAGCAGCTGGCGGCACTTGTCCCACGCCCATTGTTGTTGTTGTTATTCTTGTTGTTGTTGCTGCTGTTTATGTAATGGCCGCAACTATTTTTCACACATTTTCGGGGCCAAAGACGACAAACAAGCGCAGCGGAAAAGCGGAAAAGGCCAACAAACAATGAGCCCGGCCAACAGTTGTGTTGTTGGCCATTTCATTGCCTTTTAGCCAGTTGCGGTTGTCGCTCATTGTTTGGCCTTAGTCATTGGGCACTTTCCACTTAAAGTGTAAGTGGATTTGTCTTAATGGCAAATAATTGCGCCCTAATTGGTTTAGTAATTGGGTTTTTCATCATTTATATAGCATTTTTTATACACACACATGCATACATATAAATGCATATGGGTGAGTGGCTTTTTCCAAATGCTCTCCAAATGCGGGCTGGATTTAAGTCGAAACGACAACTGATTTCAGCCACATAAATCTAGCCAGCGACTAATGCTTCTCACTAAACGATTGTGATTTGAGTTAACTGAAAAGGAAAAATCAACAAATTAGGCTTGTTACTTAAGTTCTTACTCATCATTTCCATTATTATCTTTACAATTAGCGCTAAATCGGCACCATTATATAATTATAGTTTAGTGCACCCATGACTTTAATCACATTGTTTAATTTACTAACTATGTAAAATGAAATTTAAAAACTTGAAATTCTAAGTCCATATAATCAGCTAGTTTTGTATTGGTAGTATATTTAAATCCATTTAAGTAAATAATTAACCCTTATTATTCCCGTTTTCTGCTAACTGTCTCAACTTTTATCTTATTCCACTTTTCCCATCTACCTTTTTTTTATTTCCTTTTTTTTTTGCATCTGCGACGCGTGTTCACATTTGAAAAAAAAAACTGAATAGAAAAGAAAAGAAAACCGCATGAAAATCAATCGCACCAATTTCGCCAACAAAAAACCCACAAAAAATAACCTCAAATTTGAAGCCCGAATTCGCGATAAGCATCAGGGCTGACAGATGAAGAAGAAGAAGAAGAAGGAGGAGAAGTTGGCCAAAAGATATTTATGATATCAGCACTCAAATTATCGCCCATTCGTACTTCCGAGGCATACAATAGTCAAAAAGGGAAAGGGACAAAAGTGTTAGAGAGAGAGAGAGAGAGAAGAGGGCAATGCTCATTTCCTGCCAGCTCGGACAAAGGTAATTCGATAGTTTTTCGCACATTTTGGGGAAACTAATGTGAAAATTGGTCTTGAAAATTGCTATATCAAGTGTTAATTATGTGACAATGAGTCGGCCGAAAACGAGAGAAAAACGCTACGAAACGAAGCAGGCGAGGAGGGGAATTTTTTTTTTTAATAATAATTTTTTAATTAGAAAACTACAAGTTCAGTTTTCACGAAAAAAAAAATAACCGAACCAAAGCAAACAACCGAAACGTAAACAAATGAAAAGAGAATTTCCCCGAAATGGACGAGCCGCAAGTGGCACGAACTCAACTGCTGCATAAACAGCGATCGTTGCAGTTGCAGTTGCAGTTGCTGTTGCTGTTGCAGTTGGAATCGGTATTGGGAACAGGGGGGAGCGGAGTTTTGTGGCAAGTGAAAGAGCCAAAAAACAAATTGATGACAACAAGTGGCAAGCATCCTCGAGAACGACTGCGTTTTTGATGACTTTTACCCAAAGCTGGCGCTGCGCACAACAATTGCCTATTGCCCCTGCCCCTGCCCCTGCCCCTGCCCCTGCCGCCGTTTGTTGCATGCTGCATGATCAGCCAAAGGCAGCCACTTCAGACAGCAGCCAACTGCAGATTCGTCGTCGTCGTCGTCATTTTCTAGGAAGCACTCGAGCGTTGCAGCGTGTAAACAACTCAGCTAAGATTTTCCTCCTTCCATTTTCATACTTGCCCCACGGCCCGCTCCCGTCTAAACGCTGGCAGCTACAAGGCTAGTCAGCGCCGATCTTTAAGTGGCTTTGTTCCCAAGCTAAGCCGCGCCAACGAGACTCGATTCAAGCTGGTTGCGATCTGCACAAGACGCGCTGAAAGCCTCGAGATGATTTCTGCATGATTTGCATTTAAAAGCCTTGTGGCAAACACACATTGCCACGGCCAGGTTTGCGTTCACAAGTGCCAGGCATTTTTTTTTTCATTTTTTTTTCTTTTTGGGAAAGTGCCTAAAGCGCTTTTCCATTGCCACCAAAATGGGCGCCACTTGATGCAACATGAATAAAGCACTGAAATTGCAGCGAGACCCGAAGAGAACTGCGAATATTGTGAAAGCTTTGAATATGAGGGCAATTAATGTGAATGCGATTGTAAAGAAAGATCCTTCATATAAGAGAGTATACAAAATGTTTAATAAACTTTGAATGTGGCCGCCCTTTGAATGTCAATCGAATTAAATAAAACTGAAGCCTTACAGTGAGTAGTAAAAGTAATCCGCCACTCTAAAAGTCTACCGCAAGTTTGGTTTTCTTTTTGCAATTACCCCGGCAGAATTTGGCCGTTAATCTAATCATGGCAACTGTTCGAGTAGCTAACCCAGCAGGACTCGCCAGGACTTGTGTTTTTACAGCGCGTTGCGTGCACAAATTGAATATTAAACGTGTTAATCTATATTAGGGCCCCCGTTATTTTATTTGCCCGTCGCAATTTATTTGCCGATCTTAACCAGCAGTTAACCAGTCGAAAGTGTTGCCTTTAAAAAGCGTTTGACTTTTTTATTAATTTCCCTGTTGACAGCAATTTGCAACGCTACAAGAATTTGTTACCACCAAAGAACACACACGACCAGGGCGGGGTAGGGGGAGGGGCTGGAATGGGAAATGGGAAGTGGGAAATGGGAAATGGGCCTTAGGTCTGAATGTTATGTGTAACGAAACGGCCGAAAAACTTCCGCATGTGTTGATGGGTTAATAAATATTTGAGCACACACACACACACACATACACATTAAGTATCTGTGTGTGTGTGTATTTTTATATTTACCGCTATTTCCGTGCAGTGTTGTAAGGGGGGGGGGGGGGGGGGGGGGGGGGGGGGGGGGGGGGGGGGGGGGGGGGGGGGGGGGGGGGGGGGGGGGGGGGGGGGGAGGCTGTTAAAAGTTGGCAAGCAGTTTTATGGCCAAATGAATTTTACACAAGCCAAACACACAATTTGGCCTGGTTTGTGATTCGTTGCGGGCAACGTGTCCACTTTAAATGTGTGGCAGATGCCAAGGCACGTTTGCGGCTCTCAATTTATCGATATCGATATGTGCGCCAACAGATTACGGTGCATAAGTTCAGTTCGTATTGCATTACAACGTTGTAGACAATCGATATGTCTGTAAACTGACGGTAATCCTTACCATTGCACTCGTATAAACAAAGTAATAATAAAAGTGAGCATAGCTAAAATCGATTTATTACTTATCGATTATGTGTAATCGATAAATGTGACTAGTTTATTTTGGCTAGCATTGTATATACGGTTCAAAGTAAATGCAGCATTAATGTTATCGATTAGCCGAACGATAAATGTTATCGATAAATCAATTACCACTAAGCACAAGAAGAAGACCAACAACAAAACGACGTCTAATTATAAAGCGCCAAATTGGAAAATGGGAAAATTTGTGTGTCCTTCTCTCTCTCTCTCTCTCTCTCTCTCTCTCTCTCAGTCTCTGTCGCACCGGGACAAGTGCATGGGCATATAGAAATAATTGAATGGCCAAAGAATGCAAAAATGAAGAAAGATTTCAAACAACAGCAGCGAAGGGTGCGCCAAGAAAGGAATATTGGAAAAAAAGAAAGAAAAAAAGCAGCTCACTAACTACCCAATTATTTCATTTAAGCTTCACTGCTTCGCGCCAGCTGCCAGCGCAGCGTCGACGTCGCTGCCGGCGTCGCAGTCGGCGCACAACGAAATGAGTAAATCGCCAAACGTTTGGTTGGAAGATTTGAGAGCCAAAACGAAAGCGCATACAAAACACAAATACAAAACCAACTACAACAACAACTTCTGTCAAGTGTGAAGGAGTAGGGCGGGGTGGGTTGAAGGGAGAGCGGGGGGGTGTAAGCAAATTTAAGCACAGCAGAAAATCAATGGGAAGCACAGAAATCTTTGTGCTGGCGCAACAATAACAACGACAATGGCAAAAAGTGAAATTGGAAAATAAGCGTAACACAAAACCCCGGGAAAAATGTAGCTCGCGGGCCACCGCCTTCCCTTTTTCACCCCCCCACCCACAGCCTGCCGCAAACAGTTGTCTGATTGTTGCCATTTATATTGTTGTTGTTGTTGTTGTTGTTGCAGTTAGCTGAGTAGCAGCAACAATGGGGCATGGCAAATGCCATGCGGATGATATTTCGCTATTCAATGTTGCCCGTAGACCGACTTAACAGCAAGTCTGGCAGCCCCAAACAGTCGACAGTTGAAAATTAGATTGGCAACCTTGTAAAACATGTTTTAGCTATTTGTTGACTTTCTTCAAGTAAAAGTCTTTAACTTATAATCGCAACTTAAACTGAAGTCAATCCTGATTTTGTCCAAGCCAAATCTGAACTAATTTCCAGAGTTTCAACAATTTCTAACGCCAATTAGGTGTTTAAACAATATTAATCTAATTCTAGGGTTGTTCAGAAGGCCATCTTAAACGGGCATGGCAACCCTGTTCAGCTTTTAAGTTGATAGAAATAATCGCTGCATCCCAATGTTTTTGTGCGCCCCCAAAAAGTTGCCGAAAAAGCAAATTTAACTTCAGACAACTCTCGCTTCCCTCTCCCTCGCACTGCCGCCATCTTGGAAAAAACAACGGGAATGCCGCCCGCCGTTTGCCGTTTGCCGCCTTCCGCTTTTTCGTATTTATTACAACGAGTAGCAGCAGCAAAAAAAACACTCACACACACATACACAGTGCGCAAATCGAGTTAACGAGCTAACAGCAGGAGGGGCCTGTTTAGGGGGTGGGCGGCAACAGTCTAAGCCCAAAAATTGTCTCCCGCAGCAGCGGCCACCCCCAAAAAAAGAAAGCCAGCAACCACTAACCCACACACACACGCACACACACACACACACGCACGCTGGAAGCCACCCCCAAATGGCAGCTTTCGGATTGTGTAACAACTAACAACTTAAACCACCCGCCAGACGCAACACCCAACACCCAACACCCAAAAACACCCACCCAAGCTAACTGCAAAAAAAAAAATAAATAAAAAAAAAGAATCTATATGTATATATAAAGAAAGCAAAAAGAAGAAGAAAACATTTGCCTTTGCCCACTTTGTCGTTTTTTGCCACTTTGCTTCTTCAACTTATTTACGTCTCCATTACAAATAATTGCGCGTCATATTGGCTCAGCTATACTTAGCTCCCCTACCCCTACCCCTCTCCCATCGTCCCCAACATTTTCCCCCCTTCTCCCTTTTTGCCGTTTCAGCATCGGTTAGCTCGCCAAGTTTTGCCTTGGCGCAAATAAATACGCAGCAACGGCAAATGTGGCCCCATTCTGCCTAGACAGATGCCTGGCAACGCCCACACCCCCTCCCCCTCCCCCCTCCCTCTTCTCCTCCCTTTGGCACACACTGCGCGTTGTAAGTAGTAAATACGCTCGAGTATTATTAACGTAAATGCAAAATTGCCAATTTCGAGTGTATTTCCTGTCAACAGAAATTTCCTTCATGGCGTCGCTGCCACTTTGCCCGCCCACCGCCCACCGCCCCCCAGCAGGGCCGGGGGCTACGCGGCAAGGTATTCAGCGAAATAAAATTAAAAGCAAAAATATCACCACAGAGAATTGCCAAGAGAAATGGAGAGAAGCAACTGAGAAACTCGCGTTTTTTATGGCGGCTTTTATTTTATTTTGCACTCATTCTTTTTTTTTTTTTTTTTATTCTATTTAATTTTTTTTTTTTATTTTTTTGCTCTATTTTGCGTTTGGCGGCACCCGCGTGGCCCATTCGCTAAATCGCGTTGTCTACGCACTGCCAGAAGCTCCTTCGTCCTGTGTCGTTCGTCGTGCCCTTTCTCCCTCTTGAGCGCTGTCTGTTCCTTTGGCCGTGGCTTTTATTAATATGTCTGGCAATTTCAATTTGACTTTATTGGTAATTTTACATTTCGTCTCTCTAAACGACTCGCAACTAGGCGCAGCTTTGTGGCATGTTTGGGCAGGAGCGGCAGGACGAGGGGTTGCCTTGGCTGCCAGTTAGCGGGGCCAATATTCCAGACGGAATGCTTGCCTAGCTACTCGTAAATGTAATTGAGCCGTGTTCAGTTTAAAGTGGGCTAAGTGTGGCAAAATGTGCATGCGATAGTTATCGATAGCTATCAAATAGGCTATATTCGGCTTAGCAAAGCTTAGGCAACAGTTGCAATAATTACAGCCAGCTAATTTATAGCTATTAACAATTACAATTAGTAGCTTACATTATAATAAAAGCAAACGATAGTTATCGATAGTAAATAAAAAACAAATGTAAGGTACTTTGATGTTTTATTTATACTATAACACGAGTGCATACGATAATTATCTGTGGTAACTGTCTCGTCACGACTTAATTAACTTAAAATTATACGATAACATACAAACGATAGTTATCGATATCGAAATTTGTACAAGTTATAGCAGCTAATTCGCATTAACTAAATTAGAATTCAATAATGTTCGCTGGTTTATTCCAATCAAATCTTGTTTGGCACAAAACGCTTAAATTTAAACAAAAATCGATACATTTATCGATAACTTCGATTGCCGCATGAACAGCACACAGTTAGTTGAGACCGCCGTTTAATAGATTGGCAAATTATCCCATTAACGTAAATGCTTCCCTTGCACGGTCCGCTTGCGAAAGGAACTTTATTAAATAGCAAACAAAAAAATATCGATAACCATACAAAACAATGCGAGGGTAAATTGCTTAATTGAACATTTAATAAACGCACAAAGGAGCCACTGAAGTGGTCAGGACACGCTACTTTTAGGTATAGATTACAGTCGAACTTCAATATCGAATTAATTTGGGCGGAAAATGCAGGGAAAGCGAAAATGTGTGAAACGAAACGAAAGCAAACAGAGGAACAGCCACAGCCGCAAAATATCGCATGACAGAGTATCGAGCACCGATTCCATTCAGTGACCAGTCGAGACGGGTCTCGGCCCGGCAAATTAAATTAGTACAGAGCGCTGATGGAGATAAGGGAAGGGGAACCGAACCGAACCGAACCGGACCTGAAGCTGGTCGAGCTGGCCGACATCGATAGCTAACCAAAGTGGCTGACCCGACTCCTTCTGGCCAGCAGCCTCCCCTCCCCCCATTCCTCCCTCGCGACAAGTGGGCGGAGGCATTATTATTGCTATTTATAAGTGTGTGCGGAGCAACTGGACCGTTGGACGGACGGACAGCTGTCCGTCGGCGGCTAATTGTTAATTGATGTGTGTCTAATTATGCCCGCCAAAGTAGCCAGGCAATAAAAACAATCACAGCCACATGACAACAGCAACAACAAGTGGGCAAAGTTCTCGCATCGTGACTGGCTGTGGGCGGGGGGCGTGGTGCGAAGCGGTGCCAAGGCAATCAATTGCGCTTCTTTTATTTATATAAGTTTATGTTTTTTTCTAACGAAGTTTTTTATGTGCTATTTAAACATTCTTAGGTTACTTTGCTGTCTTCAATTGTTTTTTATTTAATAACACTTTTCAAATATTTATTGGTTTGTTGCTTAGTTTTTTAAGAGTTGCTTTTAAATATTTTGAGGGAATATTGGGGAAATATGCTTTTTTAAATATGATTACAAGTTTATCTTTCACTTCTTAACATGATCTGTTAACCCTTTCTAGGTATGCATATAAAAGGATTTTTTTACCTCCTTTTTAACTTAGCTCTCTTAACGCATTTTTCCGTAGATAGTTTTCAAGTGCTTTCTTTGTATTTAAGTTATTTTTGCTTACTGAGATTAAGAAATTAAGCAACAATCTAAGAGGGCTATTTACTTAATTATTGCCGCAATTGGAAACCCTTTTGACCCGTTCGCGTTGCCACAAAATGCGGCGACAAGTCGCAATCGGGCGGCCCGGAAACTAATTTCGCTTATGGTGAAAAGTGAGACCATTATTGTTATCATCATGCCCCTGTACCTCTATATATAAATACATTCACAATAGAACGCCCCGTGCGACACGCCTAAGCCGATTCCCGTTTAATTTGAGACCTTAGACGGGCGACAAGAAGAACAAGAAAAAGCAAAAAAAAAAGGGCTAAACCACTTAACACCCTAACACCCTAATTGTCAAAACAAAGCGCACACGAAACACAACACACACACACACACACACACACACACACACACACACATAGTCAAAAACATCTTTGCTGATTTCCTAGACCCGGTTTCAGGTCTTTTGAGTAGGCAGCATGAAAAGCCAAACAAAACTGGCTAAAGAAAATATTTTGTGGCAATTTTCTGAGAAGGCAAAACATGCACAAAACTGTAACTGGAACGTTACTAGAAGAAGGGAGCCAGGGGGGGGGGGGGGAGAGGGGAGTCGAAGGACGTGTGCGCGCGCTTAACCCTTCGCTGACATTTGAATAAATCCTGGCAACTTGTCAAAATCTCCACGCCGTTGAACGAAAGGCAAGCGAGCATGGAAAAATGTTCAGCTGCCGCTTATCGTGTGCGAAAAAATCTAGAGGTGCCCCGTAGTAGGGGCAGGGCCAGAGGCAGGGGCATGTTTTCCTTTAAGCATGAGCTGCGTTTTTCCTTTGAAGCCAGGATGAGCTCGTATGTCTGACAAGTTCTATTGTCAGGCATTTAAAGGAAATGGGATTGGGATTGGGATTGGGATTGGAATTGTGATTGTGATTTGGCATCGATGTGAGTCGTTTAAACATGTGTTAAGCAAGCGCCAGGAATGTCTTCAACAATGCTTTATCTCTATCTCTCTCTTTCTCTCTCTCTGTCTCTTTCTGTCCTGCAGAGCAAGCGGCCGCACGTGGCCAGGATTATGCCAGCAGCCTGGCCAATGCCAGCGGCGACGAACAGTCGCCCAGCAAGGCCAACGCGTCCAGTGCCGGCGACGCCGGCGTTCTCCTCAACTCCCCCACGGCCGCCGGCAATGGCCAAGCGGGCGGCGCAGCCAACGCGACCAGCAGCAGCAGCAGCAACAGCAACAACAACAACAGCAGCAGCAGCGGTGGCTCTGGTTCCGGTTCCGGTTCCGGTTCTGGCTCGGGCTCCGGCTCCGGCTCAAATGCCAGTCGCTGCTCGCCGTCGGCAGCGTCGTCCTCCTCGAATGCCGCTGCAGCCGCCGCGCTGGCCCACGTCCAGCAACAGCAGCAGCAACAGCAGCAGCAGCAGCAACAACAACAGCAGCAGCAGCAGCAGAGCGGCCAGCCGACGTCGCATCATCACGCCGCTCTGGCGGCGCATCAACATGCCGCGGCGGCAGCTGCGGCTGCCCATCATCATGCCGCTGCCGCTGCGGCCGCCCACCATGCGCACCACGCCCACGCCCATGCGGCGCATCACGCCCACGCCCACGTTCACGGCCATGTGCATCATGCGCACGAGGCGGCGTTTCTTGGCGTCGGCGTCGGCGCTGGCGCCGGCGCTGCGGCCAATCCGAATGGACTGCTGGCGGGCCATGGCGGCGATGTGCTGGTCGGTCCCGGCGGCACCGGGCCCGGCGGCAAGAAGAAGAACAAGCGCCGGCACGGCCGCACCATATTCACCAGCAGCCAGCTGGAGGAGCTGGAGAAGGCCTTCAAGGAGGCCCACTATCCGGACGTGAGCGCCCGTGAGCTGCTCTCGATGAAGACGGGCCTGGCCGAGGATCGCATACAGGTTAGTTAGTTTTCCCCAGCTTGCCCCACACACACGTAGCACTGCAGCAGCACGTGCACTTGCCACGATTTGTTGCACTGCCCAAAAAAAAAAAGAAGAGTTTTCCTTCCAATTTCGTTTCGTTTTTTATGGGCGCTCGTAAAGTTTGTCCCGTTTTACGATGCGACACAAATCAAAGGCGGCTTCGATTTGGTTTTGGGTTTTGGGTTTTGGTTTTGGCTGCGATTGTGTGTTGCGGCACTTGGCAAGTGTTGCCATAATGAGGCACACTGATTGCATAATTACGAGTGCACACACTCTTGCGAACGGCAACAACTCCAAATGAAGTAAGAAAACGTGGCAAGCGGCACTCGCCGACACTCCAAACTCGCAAATTGCTTAAATGGAAAAAAAAACGCAACAACGATCGACGCGTCACCAAGGCCTTGAAACATCCCAACCCCATCCCCAGATCCACACACAATCCCGAACCTAGGCCCAGCTATTCACTTGCAACACTTTCAATGGTCCTGCCACAGCTATTCAACAAAGAGTTGCCCCTTTCACAGTTTCAAGAGTTGCCTCCGCGCCAAAAAAAAAAAAGTAAAGAAAAGAAAAGAAATTTAAAGCGCTTGTCTAATTTTCCTTATGTTCTTTAATTTAAATATTATCCTCAAAAAGATCCAGGCTTACACTTTATAAACATATTTACAATTTAAGCTTATGTAAATATTATTTGAGGGAAGCCAAAAACATAGCTTTAAAATTATTTAGGGTTGAGTAATAAATATTTATAATAGAGTTATCTAAAAAGCTAAGCTTATCGCCTGCCTAGTCGATCTTATCTTATCTTAAGTCTTTCTTATCGATAATATAGCGACACTTTTAGCCTGTAATAACATCAATGAATTGGATAACATCAAAGCCAACAGCGCCTAATGCATTCACCCTCCATCCGCAAATGTTTTGGCCACTTGATAGGCCGCAAGATGGCGCTCAGAACAAGGCCAGACTGAGGGGCAATGGCAGCTGTTGCGCAAAAGGGGAACGGGCGACGGGCGACGGGTGTGTGGGTGTGTGGGTGTGTGGGAGGGGGGCGAACAGGGCAATGATAAAAGCAGTGACATTCGCTGAGGTGCCACTCAGCAACAATCAGCAGCATCAAATGAAAGCAAGCACAACAAGTCGCTGGCCAAATGGCTGACGTTCACTTTTTAGCCAGTCCAGGCGCAGCAGCGGGCGGGGGTGCAGCTGCATACATATACATACATATGTATATATGTGTGTCTGTACATAAAGCAGAAATGAGTAAACGTGTGTGTGTGTGTGTGCCTGAGCTTGTGCGCAAATCAAATTAACAAGCACAATTGGCTTAAAAAAATACGTAATACGCGCAAGTAAGACGAAGCACACACGCACACACACATTGAGAGAACGTCACACATATACACACAAACACACACACACACACGCACGCACTTCAATTAAGTGCAAATATGGCGCAGTCTGCGCACAGCTTGAAAAAGCCGTTCGGGAATGGCAACGGGAGTTGTGAGTGCGACTGTTGAGTGACTTGCTGGTGCACAGAGGGAACACCGGGAGAGAGAAAGAGAGTGAGGGGAGTATGGGTAAAAGGGGAAAGGGGGAAGGGGGAGAGGGAGAGAGGGGGACTTTGGCACTCGTCGCTGAGGCAATCATTAGCAGCAACAGCACGACAAGGATACGAATGCGAAATGTGACTGACGATAAGTGCAATTTGAAGGGGCTGGCAGGGGACGAGGCGACGACAATGGCAGCCATGCAAATACACACACACTTACATACATGCATATATATATGCAGACAACTGCAACAGCAGCAACAGCAACAACAAATCGAAGCCACCATTAAAAGTTCGCCGTGCTCTTCGCTGCGTTCGCTCTCGTTGATTGTTTTTGTTTGTGTTTTTTTGCCTGCCGTTTTTAATTGCATTCCATTTTGTGTTTGTTCCGGTGTTATTGTTCTCTTGCTCTCTCTGTGTGTATGTAGTATGTGTATGTGTGTGTGAATTTTCGTCCCTGTTTTTGTAACTAGTGCCGCTTCTTTTATATATTTTCTTCGTTTTATACATATTCTTTTTGTTTTTCTGCGACTTTGTCAGCTTTTTTTTCGCACGTTTTGCACTGCAAAGTAGAAAGAAATATGGCCGGGTGAAACGTGTTTTTTGCTCGCTCGCTCGCTCACTCGCACGCACGCAAACTGTCGCTTAGCTGTCACGCTCGCTCTCGTTCTTGCTATTTTGTGTACGCTCGCCTCGCTCAGAAAATAAAGTTTGCTTTGTTGCTGTCAAAAGTCAACGAAGCTGATGATGAAGGCGACGAAAGCGTCGACAACGCTTTGGCTAATGAGCTTCGCCGCGGCGATTAGCAATTTGTCGTGCACTTTGCATGTTGAGCCGATTCTTGAGTGCAAATCTGTGTTTGCCAGCTGCGCTGCGTTTGTCGCCTTTGCCAGCGTGCGCGCGACAAGGACGGCAGACTTTGCTTGGCTCACACTGCAATTGGCTCTCCTCGGGCTTTGACTCAGTTCCGTTACACAGCACAGCACACGCTGCTCCATTTGGGCTGCCTCATTTCGTTTCTCTTTGTTGCTGCTAATTTCGGTACGCTTTTGTCCGCATTTTAAAGTACACTACACAAAAAGCACAACATATAACAGAAAGCAATGAAAACAATTTGGAAATGCATTAAAAACGCATTCGTGGCGCACTCCACCGCCTGTTGCAATTGCCCAGCTGGGCCACAATAGAAAACGGCCAGCAGAAATCGCTTCATTTCAGCTCAAGCACCAATAATTGCGCCAACTTTGAAAGCCTTTTTGTCGCTAAGAGCTTCACAAACAACTGACAGCAAAATTTGCGCACTTTGCGATTTGTTTTGTCATCGATAGGCGCAGGTTTTTTTTTTTTTTAATCTAATAAGCCGTTAACTCTTAGTTCACTTGGCAACTCTGTCAAATAGCCAAAAGTCTTGTTATCGATTATTTGGAATCGATGACTTTCCCATTTCTTTCTATTTATAGCATTTGCTCAACTCAGCTTTCTCCGTTCGCTATGCAAATCTTCTTCTTACATTTGCGTTTTCATTTTTTCTTTTCCCCCACGCAGAAATGTAACAAATGTTTTGCATTCCATTTTTTTTATATTTTTGTTTTGCATAATTTTCACTGCTCGGACGCGTTTACACATTAATTATACACTTTACATTGCCCGCCCCCATTTTTCCATTTTTTTCGCATTTCTTTTTTCTTCTTCGTTTCTTTTTTTTTTTTTTTGTTGCTATTGCGTTTCCCGCGGCTGTTGCTGCGTTTTTTAATGAGCTGTTAACACACACACACACAGAGAGAGTGAGCGAAATACTGTTAAAAATGATTATGCATAATTATGTAATTAACATTTAAACAAAAGAGGTTATGGCTATGAAACAAAAGCATTACACAAATTGCTATTTGCATTTTTTGTTCAACGCGTCATTAAAAAGTGCACAAAAAAAATTAAGTAAAATAACAACTAAAAGTGTCCTAGACAAAACTGCGCAGCTTGTAGATACTGCGTAAAAAGTTGTTGACAGAATTTAAGTTTATGTGAGTTATTGATATAAGAGAATATAAAGGGGAAAGTTTTCAGTTTCTAGCTTAAAAAACATAACATATTTAACTATATTTTTTATAGATGTTCGCAAGTGCCATTCTGTAATTTTACAGGGTATGTTGGTCGTAACAGATGATAAATAAAAAGTTTGCGCGTGCCGCACTTGTTAGCATTTGTCAATCCCAGGCGCATTATATCATTAGCAAGCACCCCAACCCTAAACCAACTCCCACCCACCACCCACCACCGCCCAACCTCGCTTGAAGGTTGCAGCAAACAAACAGTAACAAGTTTAACAAGTTTAACTGAGAACTGAGAACTAGGCGCATTTTAAAAAGTCATTTATCAACGCATTAGCCACACCGATTGAATTCAGGCCCGCCCCCCGTCGCAGGGCAGGGCGGGGGTTGGGGTTGGGGTTGGGTTTGGGTTTGGTGTTAAGTGTTGTCAACTCAAGCAGATTTAATTTGCCATGTTTTTTCTTTTTGTTTGCGATCTCGAGTGCAGCGCCAAACACAACTAAACAACTGTAAATGCAAATGTTGACATCACACCGACAACAGAAAAAAAAGAAAAAAAAAAATAAATGGAAAAAGAAGACAACGTGCCGCGTGGCAAGTGAATTAAATGCGACCGCCGTCGACTTCTATTTTTATGGTCCATAGAGAATTGCGGCACATGCAACATGCACAGCAAGAGCGAAAGCGAGACAGAGAGAGAGAGTGAGAAAGAGAGAGAGAGAGCGTGCGAGTGCAACCCTGGGAAAGCCTAAACTTTTCACAACAGCAGATTAAGTTGTCCCCCGGGACAAGCTAAACAAACTGAACTCAACTCAACTCAACTGAAACTTCGCTCGCTTTACAAGTTGTCTGTGAAATTGAAAATTGACCGTTTAATGCACGGCAAACGGGGGGGAAAATGCGAAAAGCTGCCACTAATAAGTACTTCAAAATCAGCGCGTGCCGCAGAAAAATTGAGAAACTAAAAAGGACTGAAGGACTGAAGGGCTGAAGGACTCAAGGACTCGCTCGGCGACTGTTTGCGTGACAAGTGCTAAATCGGCTTTGCAACTGTTGCAACGCCCCTGTCCCTGCCACGCCCTCTTTATCTATTTATCTATTTAACATTTAATTTAATTAGTTTTGGACACAATTACATACAAATATGTCTGGGCATAAGATTGTGTCCACTTTAGTTTACACAGTTCGTCCTTTCGCTTTCGTCCTGCGCTAATGAAATGTGCGCTGTTTGCTCCTTTGTCGGTTAGACAAACGCGACAATATCGCGTTTCAATCAACTTCAACTCGGTGCGAAGCCTTTCAACAACTTTCTTTAAGTTTGCCCATCTCGTCCTGTCGAGTTTACCCATTAAATGCACAAACCAACATCCTTTCGATTTGCCTTCACTCTTTAAAGCAAAGAATTTTGAATTCAACTGAATTTCTCTTTTTAATGAGCAAAAAACAATATAGCATATATATATATATGTATATATATACATACAAATAAAGATTGTATAATTATTTAACATACCATTGAAAAGCGATTAAATTGCCTTTTAACCCATTATTATAGATATATATATTTTATACACATTTTTTTTGAAGCCATTTTTTGCTTTTACTTCATTTAAAAATAAGTCATATCAAATTTCTTGAATTTCATTAATTTATTTCATTCCACCAAAATAAAAAAACTGCTCTCTTTTTATTTAAATGCAGCTTTTTATCTGTACTTTATCTCTTATTATGTGAAATCGATACACATTTTATTTCATTTTAATAATAATTAAAAATAAATGCACTTTTGTTCTTTGACCTTTTTTTAAAGCTTACAAATAAAGTTTAAAGTAGCTTTAATTTAGGAAATGCCAATAGACTCTAGTAACTTGGTAAATAGAGTATATTTTAAGACAGCTTTTAGTTAATTGAGAGTTAAAAATTTATTTTAGTTCCTTTTTTTGTATTTAGTTTCAGTTTTCCAAATTTTACAAACAATAGCTTTTCTGAAACTCTAGAATATGCCTATAAAATCCAAACAAAAAACTTTATTGCATTTGAACTTCTTCTTCTTGTTATTCATGTTTTTTATACAAGTACCCATAAAAATTGCACTGCAAAAAAATATGATTGATTAATTTACACAACTATTTTACGTACACAAAAATACCCACAAAACTTGCTTAACAAAAAAATAGTAGGTTTTAAATTAAATTTAAAAACATACAGAAACTTAAACAACAATTATTTTGACAAGTTTTACATGTTTCTTAGGGCTTAATATTTAATTGAATAGCAAAGTTATATTTAATTGTTGTATATTGATTTATTTATTTATTTATTGGTACAACTGTTAGTTTATAGTTAAAACTAAGGCTTAAGAAGGGATTCTTAGCCAAAGCTGCTTTTGGCTTAATATTTAATTGAGTAGCTAAGCCATATTTAATTGTTTTTATTTATTTATTTGTTTATTTATTTATTTGTTTATTTAATTATTTATATATTTATTTATTTATTTATTTATTTATTTATTTATTTATTTATTTATTTATTTATTTATTTATTTATTTATTTATTTGTTTATTTATTTTTTTATTTATATATTTATTTATTTATATATTTATTTATTTACTTATTCATTTATTTACTTTTATTATTATTATTATTATTATTATTATTATTATTATTATTATTATTATTATTATTATTA
>SCDZ01000562.1:0-66748 GCA_004143845.1 Drosophila lacertosa | reverse complement strand
CGCTTGTTAAATTTGGATGATGGGAAGGGTGTCAAAGACAGTTTTGAAAATGGTAAGGTGCGACACTGCTATTTTTATGAACACAACTGTATATACATACATAGATATATTTATTTGGCTTTACTAGCCGAAATGTTTAACGAGTTGTTCAAAAAAAAAAAAGGCAAACCCAAAAAAAAAAAAAGAAACTAAAAGCCTTTTCGACGAAAACCTTAAGTTGAAAGATTTGTATTTGATATGCGACGTGTGCACGTATCAAACATGGTCGGTCTACCTCGTCCCTGGGCGGCTGGCGGGTAGTCTCGCGGTTTGCGTCCCGTGTTTCTGTAATTCGCAAGCAATTAAAAGCCTGACACGCAAACCGCTTGGCAACAAGCTCAACAAAAATTAGACAGCCAACCAACATAAGTATAGGTATGTATAACTATATATGTATGTACGACTTACAACTCATATGACTTACATACAATCATAGCTTATAGCCATCCCCCAAAAAGTAGTCGTAGTTGGAAACCTGCTCGCCGTTTATTAGTAGATAGATACATAAACAGACAGATAGATAGATAGATGAATAGATGGATAGATAGATGGATAGATGTAGGCCCAGGCCTACATTTAATGTAATTATCAATGATTAATGAATTGCTAGAGCAAACATTATGTCGCCTCGCCTCGCGTCGCGGCTGCGCAGAGGCTTCGGTTTCGGTTTCGAAATCGAAATCGAAATTGAAATAAAACAAGTAAGATTTGTATCTAGTTGAAAAGCAAGCGACTGTGGGATACCCTGTTCTCAGCTGTTAAGTGAAGAACTAGCTAAAATATATCTATCTACAATTACATTCATCTTTACTTACATCTTCACTTACATCTATCTTTACGTAAGTAAATAAAATATTCCATACATCCATCTTTACTTCCACCAGTCTTTACTTACATTAATCTTTACCTTCATCTTAACTTACATCTATTATTACATACATGTATCTTTAATTTTAATTATCGTTACTTATAATAATAATATAATATTATATACATCCATCTTTATTTTCAGCAATCTTTACTTACATCCATCTTTACTTACATCAATCTCTACTTACATCTATTTTTACGTAAGTAAATATAATAATACATGCATCCATTTTTACTCTCATCAGTCTTTACTTACATCCATCTCTACCTTCATCCATCATACTTACATCTTAACTTACATCTATTATTACATACATCTATCTTTAATTACATCTATCTTTATCTACATTTATAATATAATAAAATATACATCCATCTTTATTTTCAGCAATCTTTACTTACATTCATCTCTACCTTCATCCATCATACTTACATCTCAACTTTCATCTGTTATTACATCCATTTTCTTACATTAATAATGCAATAATACATACATCTTTACTTACATTCTTCTTAACTTTCATCTATCTATTTTTCTTTACTTACAATTAACCCAATATGCTCTATTTTCCTTTCCTAACACATCATTCAAAACTGTGAACTGCGAACAGAGAGAGAGAGAGCAATCAGTTTGAAACTGCTGCCTAATGATTTTGCCCAGGTAGAGCTCGGGTCATATTAGCGTCTTCTATTTATACACTCGCAGCCCTAAAAGACTTAACTCCATTTCGAGCAAACCGACAATAAAATTAACACAAGTCCTCGTCGCTTTGCGCTCCAGTTTTCAATTAGGTTTAGGTTTAGGTTTAGGGTATCTCTGCAATTAACATGGAAGGTGGCATTTTTGCTATTGACTCGATAGGTTTTGTTTCTGGTCTAGTCGGCTAGAGGCGTGCCTTGAAGTTGGCCCCTAACTGAAATGTTGGCCTAATGATGGTAAAAACGGTTCGATTTAACCAGCGTGTGAATACGAGCACCCAGACTATGCCGCCCCCTTGTCACGCCCCCCTTTAAAGAGTCGAAGCCAAAGCATAGCAAATTACAATTCAATAATATGAATTTCAAATATCACAATAGACGAGATCGGAATGTAAAAGTTGTACGATTTGTCAAAGCTAAACCTGATGATTATTAGTCTTCATTAAGGGGCCTAAGTGGATCCTCAAGAACCCCAAGAACAAGAATTATGCGTGCTGTATTTATGTATGTTAAATGGCCAAAAAGTATTTATGTTAATTTGCGGCAGGCAAACGATATAAAAATCCATAAAATACTGCAAAATACATTTAAGTAGATGCGTCGCGTACTCAGACTCGGAGCTACATACATAGGTAGCATAAATTAACGCAAAGACGCAACACATGTAATAAAAACTCTATTAAAAATACCACTTACAATTAACAAAAGGCCCGCACTGCCAGCCCCGGGTTCACCAAGGGCCACTCACCATAGTAATCTAATAGTAGAAAACAATATAAGCCTATGTACAAATACGTATATATATATATATGTATATGTATGTGTGTGTGTGTTTTGGGTATACGGGGGGAGAAAATAGTGAAGAATAACCGAATGTATCTACGCAGTTATATAAGAGTTCGGTACTAGACCTGATTGACTTGCCACTGAATAAGCCCTCTCTTCACCTCTTTACCTCGTCCCTGCTAGGCAAATCCGACAGGCGACAAAGTTCTCAAAAACGAACTAAAGTATTTTACTAACGATAGATAAATTTACCTTGAATAACCAATTGAAGTATTTGAACTTATATAGAATTTACTATTAAGGATTCAGTATATAAGCTCACAGTCAATCAATTCTTTTTCTATCAGTTGTTTTTTTTTAAATTTTGCCTACACTCTAAACTTAAGTTAACTGAAACCAAATTCAAATCAAATTCTGATTCGAACTTTTTCTATTCTTTTGATATTCGAAAATAAATAAATGTATATTTAGTAAAGGTTAATTGAAAAATCGTCTAATCTATGTTTGCTAATAGGTTTGATTTGTAGTTTGATTCGTTTGTGTTTTGTCGCCTGTCAGTGCGAATACCTTTGGCACAATGTGTGAACATTAAAAGAATGTGCGTGTTTGAGGTGCCTGCAAATACTTACGCATAACACACGCAATTAAATTTATAAATATTTAAAACACCAATTTACATACCCGACCCACACACATACACATATATACATACATATATATGTGTTTGTGTATTTGTACTTTGGCTACCAATTTGAGCTGCGACTTTGGGCCCGTGTCTTACACGGCCAAAATCGAAAGGGGAAGTCGTCGAACAATATTGAAATACACAATGCGTATTGAGAGGTTCTTTTTTTATTGGTTTTGAATTTAATTTGATTTTATGCTCGACTCGATTGACTTTGCTGGCCGGAATGTGCCCTAAACTGCCAAACTTGATATGACAGATTCGGGGCCGCATTGAGCCCTGAGCATGGCTTAATTATTTATGTATTATGCATTAATACACAATAATACTACATATGTACATACATACATGTGTTCATATGTTTGCTCATGTTTGTACACGTTTCACGAATGTGCAAAGGAAATTGAAAGTTATTCAACGCATTCAACATTGGGAGACGATCCAACATGGACAGCATTTTAAATACCCTTTAGGTATTGTTTCTTCAAATGTTGATTTAAAAATGTATCTATAAAAAATAATAATATGGCTTAAAGCAACTTAAGCTGCTATTAAATTATTAAATTCGAACTCTGAATACTCTAGAAAATTAATACGTAGTACTAATTTACACATAGCACAAACTTATCTTTTTTCCATGCTATATATATATATATATATATATATACATACATATGTTCCAAATGCACATCAGCTTAAAAAAGATCGGTTTATCTTTTGGGAAGTTAGATAGATTCTTATCTGTATATATGTATATGTATAAAAAACTATAAGAATACAGTTTTACACATATTGATTTCAAATGTTTATATTAGACAGTTGGAAGAGCTTTTGGATCCCATATATACATATACATATATATCCATTGTATCTGTTAGATCCCAGAGATTTCGCAACTTTCGACTATATATGCAACATTTTATTTATGTCAATAAATTATATTTATATTTATATTTATATATTTATAAATTTCAGAGCAAATAAAAGAAAAAGTTATTTTTTCTGTTAAAGAATACACAGAATTGGAATGGGAATATTTCGCTTAATGGACTTCATTTCCCACTCCCAACAAGATTATATATATATAGTGATTAGCAACAGCCTAGGAGAGGGTATCTGCCAGTTGTACCCATCTCTCTCTCTCTCTCTCTCTTACTCTCTTTCATTTATAGGTAGATCGATTATATGATCACAAATAAATTATACGTTAATTTCATCAAGTATATTTATTAGAATGCTCGATTTATTGATATTGTTTTAAAGAAGATTGTTAAATTGTGTATGTTCCTCATATACATATAGGGAGTATGTACATACATACATATCTACATTTGTATGTAAAAAGGGCGCAATTCCTGGAGCCACAAGAGCATTAACATAAAGTTCCTGACCGAAGCTGGTTTGCTCAATGCAAAGTGCTCTTCATTCACAGAAGTCCACACTTGGACGTAGCTTAATGCTCGGCTCGAGGTTCAGTTTGAGTTTTCAGTTTTGAGCTTTGAGTTTTAAGTTTGGGTTTGGGGTCTTCCCAGAGCCGTCGAAAACCGGCAATCGGCAACAGTCGACCCGGGCAACAACAACAACAACAACAAAAACAAAAACAACAATAACAATCTGCTGCTCTTCGCTGCCATCTTCGTATTATTTAGCAAATTAATAACCATAAAAATCTTAATGCCAGCGCTAAGAAACGAAATCTTAAGCTTGCCTGTTGAATTTCTTACGAAAAACGTTCGCGAACAACCTAAAAAAAACAGAAAAAAATCAAAATAAATAAGGCAAAAAAAAGGGGAAAAAAAGATTAGCAGAAGAAGTGCCGCCATTCAAATTTATTTACTTACGAGTGTGAACTTTATGCCCGTGGCGTTCCACAAACCCGCCCCCCCCCCTTCGCCCCCTCCTCCATCCAAGTTTGGGTCCACCGTTGTCAATGCCATGTTTTGAGACCTGAATCTCGAACCGTTTCCTGCCCCAAAACCTTTTCTCACATCAGCGCATAGCGACCAAGTGCACTCTCAGGTACTCTGGAAATTTGCAAGTTGCGTATGAGAGACGAACTTACGAATAAGTCAGAAACTAACCTAATGCCAAATGGGTATTCGTTTGGAAAGAGATTTGGCTCCTGCAACAAATTCGAACAATTCAGCCATTAACAATTTATTGGCGGCGCTTCAAACGTGTTCGCCGACCAATTCTTAAGTATAGGAAAACAACTTGGCCGTGTGCCTCAGCTCAGCTCAGCTTAATCATCATCATCATCATCATCATAATCATCATCATCATCTTTATCGTTGTTGTTGGTTTCGTAATTTGATTCCAGTTAAAATGAAATCTTGTTGCCCTAAAAAGCAAAAAAGAAAAAAGAAAAAAAAAACAAAAGAAATAAAAATAAACTAAATAAATAACACTTTTTGCGTTTCCTTTTAAACTACTCGACGACAGGGCTTTTAAGTTAAGTTAAGTTAAGTGTTGTCCTGACCAAGTTGCCTTTTTGTCGAAAGCCGAACAACAATTTGCGGCATATTTCAGATCACCTTTTAAATGCTTACTAATTGGTAGTATGGCAAAAACTAACTTATCTTAAAACCTTAAGCTGTGTTAACTTAAGTCAGCTTTGTTTAATGTGAACTTTGACAGGCACATGGCATAAATGCAATTGCAATTGTTTGCTCCGAGCCAATTAGCCAAAGAAGAGCTTTCGTTTAGACCAAAGATCTGCCACGCCCGATGCCTTTTGGCCTGCATCGTGTGGCTAAGATGGTTAGCTGTTTGTATTGAGTTGTCTTTTGTTGTGGTCATAATTTATGCGGCAGCTAATTTGCATACGAAATGTTTGAAGTGGCATTGATTTGACAACAAGGAAAAAAGAGACCGGATCGGATCGGACCAATTCGCATATATATATACATGTATGTATATATATTTATGCTATATTGTGGGGCCAACTAATTAATGAAATCTATATCAATATCTAATCCGTGCGATCATTGTTTATTGTTCATTAAAATCAGCTGCGCGCTTTATGCAAATACCAACAATACCCTGTACTTAAACAACGGGACAGCAAGGATAACTAAGGCATTAACTTGCAGTTAATTCAGACTAAAAATTATTGTTATTTAACGCAACCTTTTCACTCTTATGTTGGGCCCTATTCATTACAGGGTATCTTTTAGGGTAGCTTCTGGCTAACTGGGTTTTTGTTTTTGTTGCCAAGTTGATACGCAAAATCATCTAAGGCAGCAAATTATGTTAATCTATTAGTGTGCGAGACGCTGCGAACCAGTTCAATGGAGTTTTACCGACGACAGCTGGCAACCTGTTGCTTTGTATATGCTAAGCGTATGCATTGACATTCCTTAATTTGCTTAATAATCGCCGTCGCTGCCGACGTCGCTGCCGACGTCGACGTCGCTGCCAACTGGCCTGGCAACAGAAAAGGCCAACACCGAACCGAAACAAGATGAAAACTTTGAAAAAAAAACAAAAAAGTTGCCACATTAATGCTAAAAACAACAATCGAAATGCGCCTCCAATTTTTTGCGGCTGCTGTTGTTGTTGTTGTTGTTGTTGCTGCTTTCTTCATTTGGGGCCATTACTGCGACTTTCTGGCGAGATTCTGCGTACGGCAATCGCATTGGCCACGCTCGGCAATCAGCCTTATGGCCAAAAAAGACTTGGTCATGGACAATTGGTTTCCAAAGCCAACAATCGGTCAACTAATTGTCGTCATGTTGGCCACGTTAGTTGCGGCCATAGCGAATCGCATAAAGCTCCAGCACTTTTGGCCATATGCTGCTCCAGCTCTTTTTTTGTTTGCCATCAAATCAAGTGACAATTGTACGCACCCAAACTATACAGAGTTCCCCCCCCCCCCCCTTCCGCCGCCCTGCTCCAAATTTTGATTGATTAATTGCCCTCTTGACTGACGCCCATTTGTTTGCTGCTCGCGCTTTAGCAGCCAAAATAGCCGCAAATTGTGCGTAGCATTTTAAAGCATAGTCCCCTCTCCCGCCCCCCGCTCCTTCCCCTCTTACAACAATAAACAGTCCCATTTGAATGGGGCGCCTGCGATTCTCAGCTTATCAAATGAGCACTTTTATGCTACCCAATTTAAACTGACTTTTTTCTCCTACAATTGCTTATTTTCCCAAGCTAAAAAGCATTTGAAAAACCAAAAAACATTTGCTCAGTTCTTGGAGTAACTAGACTAGACAATGTGAGCTATAAAGTGAATAGTTATAAAAGATCTAGAAGGACCTACATATTTAGAATAACCAGAATGTCTAGTAGAACTAAAAGGTCTATAAGGTCTAAAAAGCCTAGTAGGTCCAGAAGGTCAAACTGGTCTAAAAGGTCTAGTGAGTCTGAAAGGTATAGAATTTCTAGAAGGTCTAAAAGAACTATAAGGTCTAAGAGGTATATAATAGATCTAGTGAGTCTAAAAGCTACAGAAGGTCTAGGAGGTCTAAAAGGCCTATTAGGCTTAATAGGTCTAGAGGATAGAATGTAGACGGTCTCACAAATATTACTTTAGGCTAAGCCACCTACATATTCATACCTCGAGAACTATGTAAACTAGCAAATATCTACATACATCTGTATCTTCTTTCTTAAAAGGCAATCTGATCGGACTTTGCCACACTTCGTTCGACTTCGTCCCAAACATTTTCAGTTGGATTTCCGTCTTGAAAACAGTTTCTTAAATTAATTTACACATTTTACGCGCTTCACGTTTTTTTAAAAATCTTATTTTAGCATGGCAATTGGTAATTGGATTGGAATCCCATTAACATTATACAATACGTAGAAGGAATTTCAAGATCATGCCACGATCATCATGTGAGTGTGTGTGTGTGCGTCCTTTTCGTGGTAACGTCCATGTAGGCTCTAAGTGGTTTTCTAACGAAAGATGCACAGGAACCATTGAATTTGGAGGTACTTCCACGAATTGCAACAAAAACAAAAAATAAACAGCAACAACGATCCTTAATATGCCACAAAAGAAAGAAGAACAGCAAAAACAACAACGAAAACAACAACAAAAATACTCTGTGAAAAGAGAGCGAATCTTGAGTCAATGACTCCATTAAATGCGGTTTTCTGAATTTATTATGCGTTGCCAGGTTTCATTTGGCAACAGGTTGCAATCGCCGCAACAGCAGCAACCACCCTCTGCCCCACGCCGCATGCCACATGCCCCCCACGTTATGCTTCATTCACATATTTGTATGCATGTGTGTGTGTGTGTGTGTTTGTGTATTTGTCTAAAACAGACAAACATTTATTAGCAGATTGCTTTTGAGTTATGTAAGTCCAAGGTGAAGCATATTGACGCCTGCTGTCCATGTCAGGATTCCGTCTAAATAAATACATACAGTTTGACACGAAAGTGTTTTCACAATGGAACATTTTTATATTTTTTTACTTCCACGCTTAATAAAATAGGCTATGGTTATGATTTCAATATATTTTTTTTTTACACGTTGTTACTTAACCAATTATCTTTTAAAATTAATTAACAAAAATTCAAAATCAATTCATGGCTTATAAGATAAATAACAAAAACCAAATTGTATGTATTTACGGCCCCACCCACGGAAAATATTTCCACCAATTTAGCCAGGTTTGCCCAATTGTTGAGTGTAGAAAATCAATTCGACTGCCTCAAATGTCAAAAACACAGCGAAATTAAAAGGAATTCAATAATGCAGCTGCGTACATTAGCGAAGTTAACTGTATATTACCGTTCATCGTTATTCTAGGAAAAAAAAGAGCATCGAAAAGTTAAATGTGTAAAGAATCTCTTGACAGAGGCAAAAATGTGTTGACATATGTACATACATACATACATGTACATAGTATGTAAGTATAATTTTAAAATTTTGATTTTACATAATATTTAAGCACACTCCAATGAACAAATATTAAAAATTGATAAACTTAAATAAAACGCTATTATATTCGTATATAAAGACAAAAAAATTATTTATTTTCAGTGTATAAAGTGTTTCTTGACAAACTGTATATATACATACATACATACAAATATACAATATACGGCCCACCCAGTCTTCATAGTCTTTCACTAGTTAGTTCCTTGCACAGTTAGGTCTGCGTTGGGTGCATGTCAACTGCGTCATTTGGCCATACAGTGGGTCGAGTGCATAACAAAATGAAATAAAATTTTATCAAATACTTATTGAAACTTTTAAAAAAATAAGATGGGTTAAGGTATTTAAAAATTTACTCATTTGAAATGCATTAGGCAAACAGGTATTTTTTTTATTATTCACTAGAAAAAGTTAATGTATGACTCTTAGGTAAGCTTCTAATTGAATCGAAGGTGTGAAGCCTCACCTTGGCAGTGGCCGACTGGGAGATACCCTGAACCCAGATTCAGTTAAATTCATTTAACTACTTTATAACTCAAAGCATAATCCTATTAAGATTTTTGTTACATAAAAAGAGTATTCAAATCTGTATATACACAAATGTTAAGGCTTTAGTATTTCTGGTTTGATTTTCCAAATTAGTAGCAAATTTAGTGACTTTTTTCTCAAAATAGTCTCTGAGATATGCTATCGACAGATTGAAAAAAGCAAGTAAGTTTTGAGATTGAAAAGTTACTATAGATAGACAGATAAAGGGATCTATATTATATACTATATCTATACTTTATGGAGTCACAGATGGTTCCCTTTGTTGGTTTCATAAATTTTCACAAGCTCATTATACCCCATCTAGTCGTTTCCAATGGGTGCAAAATAATAAGTTCATAAATCTTTAATATATACAAAAAACAGATATACACATATCTTTTTTGTTAATTATTTTATAATTTGTATTGTTATGATGAAATTATAATTGCTTTGACTTGACAATTTTGTGAAGCCCTACTTTCACCAAAACAAATATAACTTCTGAGAATATTTGCCACCCAAAAATAAAAAAGCCAATTTAATTTTTACATAAGCAACTTGTTTGTAGTTGAGTTGAGTTAATTTCTTTTTATGAAATATGTAACTCAATGATTTGTGTTGAAAAGAGTTAAGCAAGCAGATATTACACTATTCGTCATACACTTTTGGGCTACACACATGTTTACCAGCAAGCGGTATAGTTCACGTCTAGTCTGTTTGCTAATATGACAAATTAACGCTTGAATTGCTGACCCTTGACCCACACTTGCCCCTGAGCCACCTAGAGCCAACATCATATCCATGCTGATCCCGAGACTTGTACATTACAAACACTAACTTAGAACGTTGTAGACGGGCGTATACACAGCGCAATACTCTTTACTATACAATACATATTTAAAAAAATGTATTCAAACTTCAACTCCCCACTTATGCAACTTGAATTAACAACTTCATAACAAAATGCTTTTCTAAGCATGACCCGAACTCGAGAACAAATCTTAAGTTAGTTTAAGGAAGATATGTCATTGATCTAAAATTAAAACTTTTCTATTAAGCATTTAAGTTAAGCTCAACAGTAGAATTAAAGGAAATTCTTCAAAATAAGTTTGGTTTTTAAGCTGACAATCTCAACAGCCTGGCGGATGGAGAGCAAACCTAATATACTCTTTTCAGTCTTGGTGAGCGAGTGTGAAAAGAGAAGAAAACAGGGGAAAAACGGTACAAATTTTATGCAAAATTTACTGTGTCAACATTTGTTGACGCTCTCCTCGGGTGTCTCTTGTCTGCGTTGTTGTGTGTTTGGTGACACTGTTTGTTTGTGTGTGTGTGGCTGTGTGTGTTTGACCGGTGCGAGGGGAGGCAGACAAACTGTCGGTGGGCTGACTGTGGTGCGACTGCGACTGCGACTTTGTCGACTTGAAAGTCTGCACGCAATGCGTTGTTGTTGTTGTGGGGGTTATGGCTACCTTAGGTAGATACACAAACACACGCACACATGCAGACAACACGCGCCTGGCTCGAGTGCCATGCAAGTCATGGACATAGAATGAAGCCGCGTTCTTCTACCTTCTGCTTCCTACTCCTCCTCCTGACCCAGCACTCTTCTCTGCCCCTCTCCCTACAACAAAGTCTCGATCGTGCGTCTGTTTTATACGTATGTGTGCGTGTGTGAGTGTGTGTAGCTGCTGCTGCTGCTGCTGCTGCCTACCCTTCCCCCTTCCTTGGGGAGCTTTGTGTGTGTACGCGCAGTTGTTGTTGGTTCATTGCCCGCCAAAAATTTTGAAGGCCAAAATAATATGAGATTTTTTTGTTGGTTTCTTTTTTTTGCGCTTTCTGTTTAGCTTCTGCTTCTTTTGCGCGCTGCTTTTGTGTTTAATGTTGTTGCTGTCGCTGCTGCTGCTGCTGCTGCTGTAGTCATTTCAGGTTTTCCCTTTCTAGCAAAGTACTCGCCGGCAAACGTTGGAGGTGTATGTTTGCATGTATGTATGTATGAATGTATGTATGTATATGGCAGGGGCTTACCGGTCGGTGCGAAGGGTGATAGAAGGGGAAGGGGAAAGTTTAACATACTTGGGTTTGCCTTAGCTGCGTAGCTACTCTAAATGTACAATTCACACACACGCACACACACATGAAAAGCACACGCACTTACATACATACACTTGAGCATATGTATCTGTATCTGTATCTGGTCGAGTATCTTTTTATCCGCACCGTGCTGGGGGCTGTATCTGTATCTGTATCACGTCGCTGTCGTCGCAATTTACGCACTTTTTAATTTGTTGTATACCCT
Source organism: Drosophila lacertosa (assembly GCA_004143845.1). Classification (NCBI taxonomy): domain Eukaryota; kingdom Metazoa; phylum Arthropoda; class Insecta; order Diptera; family Drosophilidae; genus Drosophila; species Drosophila lacertosa. The sequence continues at coordinate 54,951 of SCDZ01000562.1, read as the reverse complement.
GCTGCAAGTCAAATGATGGTATTCCCCATTCTAAAAATGGTTAGGTAAATATCTTCTTTATGAGTTATTAAAAGACGATTCTTTCTTTATAATCCTCTTTCTTCTTCGCTTTACCTAAACGTTCTTTGTTAACTATCCACTGGGCCAAAAAGATACTTAGAATATTAATAAGTATTACCATAGATCAACCAAACAATGCAGATCGCTTTAAGCAAAAAGTTCCAGCTATTTTTAAACCATCTTATTGTTTATTAAAATTATAAAAAATTAAATTTAATATTATATTAATCAATATCTATGTATGTATGTACATATATACATGTACATGTATATAACTTACTATATTTTTATCTTCTCGTTTTACATTTGATATCAGATGTTTTTTGATAGCGCTAAAAAGAAGCTCAAGAAAATAATGAAAATTAATGAAAATGCAAATTCCTAATCGATTAGTCTATTTGATTCTATTGGAAAGTGTTTTTAAAAAGTTGCTTTTGCCATCACTTATGTCACTTATGTATGTACATATGTAGTTCTTCGTAATTTAAATTTAATTTCAACATAAATCAACATACACAAATGATAGCTCTATATGCATATAAATATGTACATCATATGCACATATAATGCAAAATTTTCAGCACGAAAGATTTGTACTTTTCTTTTGATATTTTTAAGCAATTAATTTCGATTTTATTAGTTGAATAAGCAATTTGCGGCACAGCCTTAAATCAACGCAAGCAAGCTCTACTCGAAAGTGATCGACTAGAAGATACCCTGAAGTCAGAGTGTTTTATGTATCTTATAGTCCATATATGTGTGCTGCTAAAGTCTTTGCTGCTCTATGAGCTCTATGAGATAGTAAAGCTAACCTAACCTGAATGGGATTAACGTTCATATAGAGAAAGAGGACAATTGACTTCGTTTAAGCTTTGAATTTAATTTGCACAATTTAACAGGGTATCTATTTGGCCAGTAAGCAATTACAAAATTATATTAAACTAGGGGCATATTAAATAGTATCGATATTGTTCGTCTCTATATCTCCATATATGTACATACATATATTTGTCACTAACTTAGGTTAGATATATAGGTGCGCTAAGTTGTCAGTTCCAACAGATCTAACTTGGATGGGGTATTCAAATTAAAATACGATACCCATAATGTGACTGTCTTTCTAACTATGAAAAATATTCTTAGAACAAAACTTCCATTCACAAGATTTTTGCAATCAGGATATGTCAAAGTAATTTTTAAGAGAAAGCTATTTAGTCTTTAAGTTATCAACAATAAAACATACGTACGGAACTGTATCTGTAAGGGTATTTAATCGTCGAAGCCCCAAAAGTTACACATTCGTTTTTTCTGTTTTCTTTTTTTCGTTTACTTTTTTTTTTTGTTGTTTCGGTTGGCGCTGAAGTTCTCAGAACTCGTCTTTGTGCGTGCCTTTTATTTTAAATGTGTGTTTTTTTTAATTCAAGAATTTCAGCTTAAGCATTCACACACAGTGAGAGTTGTCGAGTGAATGGTGCTCCTTGTGTTTGTGTGTGTGTGTGTGTTGTGGATGTCTCGTTCAAATGGAAACTACTTTGGGACCCACTTGAAGAAACGGCATAAGTTTTGCCATTTTGCTGATTTGGCAGAAATCAACGAAACCTCAAATCATCGATCGACAGCCAGCGTCCACTTCAGAGATCAGTTAATAGAGCTGATAAATGATAGATACAATTTTCGGCAGCTGACCAAAACAGTAGAAGCAACAAAACAATATCAACCAAATAAGCGAAAAGCTAAGAGTCTACCAACCAGAGATACCCTGTTATCACTACCCAAAAGCTTGCTTAGGCTTCTTCTGTATAGTCTTTATTGTCTAAAGATAAATATAATACAAAAAAGCTACTGATCAATTATGTGATCATTACAACCTTATCAAAAACAATATACCCTTAATTTTAAATGGTTTTATTTATTTGTAAATGGGCACAGGGTATCAAAAGTCTATGTAGAACACTTTGCAACGCACTCAATTTGCTTTTTAAGCGGAGTTCAGTGTCAAGAAACGTTCAAGTACACATAAATATGTGCGTGTGTATGTGTGCGAGTGTGTGTGTCTAATTATATGGTAATACAGGCATACAAATGTACATATAAATTACTCTTATTACAGAACAGAGCCGAAACTGTCAAGCGACCGATCAGCGACAGCTCCCTACCTCCAGATCTATTACGCCATCATCATATTACGTATACGCACTGTCAATGAGTTAGTCATGGGGTATTGGCTATGTCTACATAGTATAAACGAAGTGCGTATTGGGTCAATAGACCCTTAATCTAACCCGAATTCCAATTTCAATTCCAATACATACATACAATATGTACATATGTATGTACATACATATCATTATGATTCAAATACAATGCAGTCATTCCCTCGTTGATCTCATCTCATTCTCTCTCTCTTCTAACAATTTGAACTATATGTATTTGTTCATATATGTACACGCACACACACACACACATTCACACGCACACACACACACACACATTCACAAACACATACATATATATCAAGTAATTAAACAATCAGTGATATTTAGCAGCTGATTCATCGCGATCAACGCCCAACTACAATACTATATACTATATGAGTTCACTTCAGAAGAATCTTTTCCAATTTGAACCGATTGCATGACAAATTTCAAATGTTATAGGCAGATTTATGGCTGGCTCGACAGTTTGAATTCTTAACAAGTTTTCAACCAATAGACCTGACGATGTTGATTGTTGCTTATGAGTTTCTTGATCCGAACTTAAGTTTTTAAATGATCTCAAATTATTCATTGAAAATGGATAAACAAGGTATAAGTGTTTTATGCAAAGATAATAAGCAGAAATTTCAAGGATTTTCAATAACATATATTACTATTTAGAATATATTTCAAGAAACTGATGACTTTAACTGTTCAAGCTAAGATTTTTCTTCTCCATACACTTAAATGGTATCTTCTCGTCGAACACTACCGATTATAGCTCTTTTAGCTGTTATGCTTTGGACAAGGTATTTGATTTATATCAGTAAATATCAAAGAAATCTTTCAAATATATATATTTATACACCTCTTATCAGAATCTTAATGAGTAAAAACAAACTTTCAGTTTTATTGCCATGTTGACGAAACTTGGTACAGTTAAAGTCCAAGAACAAAACTCAATATCAGTCCGCACAGATCACTATATCACTATATACTAGCTGCAAATGAAAACAAGAACACAGCTCGTTTTTTTTCAAGAGCTCAAGAGGATCTATTAAAACGACAAACTCTATTTGATTAATAAGCACTTATTTAGTGTTTTCTAGTTTAATCGCAAAGCAACAACAAAAAGACAACAGAAAACCATTAAGCCGAACAACAACAAAAATGATTTCATTTAAATAAATATTTCAAATCCAAATCACATCATTTTATTTTTTTTTATTACAATGAATAATTATAGAATTATGTATACAACAAAAAAATCCAATCATAATCGCATGTACTTAGACATGTGGCCCCAAACGAACCCAAGCCCCAAGCTTCCCATTCATAAAAATCAAACACACACACTCGGTCACACACACACACACTCACATGTGCCCCAAGAATGGATCATCTAAACATCTAATTATTGTCATAATCATCGCTGTGTTTCTCGTCTGCCTAAACGCAGCATTCAAATTACGTAAATTGATCTGTCGCTGATACATTATCTGGCGCTCCCCGGCCCGGTCCGACGGATCGTCCTATGGACCTGTCAGGGACGCCGGCACCCAAACTAAAAAAAAAAAACAAAACCAGGCAGCTGTATTTCAATCTTGGCCGCCTGTGCGTGCGGTCCCCATAAATCGCCCAAGTTAACTTTTGGCTACCCCCAACCACTCACAGCATTTACCAACCCACCTCCCCCCGCCTCAGCCTACTCCATTTTGCCTCTTGGCAACCGACAAGCGTCGAAAACGGCGGCAACTTGTTTCTTTGTATAATTTATACGCTTTTTATTTTGATTTGTACGTTTGGCCTTCTTGAGGCGCGCACACGCACACACACACACACACACACATGCAAAACACACGTGTGGCTACCCTGTAAACGGCAAATGCGAGCGAGTATACAGATTTCTAAGTTGGCAACAGAAAAAAAATTTTCTGTAAGCTGCTTTCGTATACTTGATTTTGATTGGTCCAAATAAGTTTATTTGATAATATTAATTTAAACTATTAAGTCTTTAAATGTTTGACAAACAAAATTCATGTGTTTCTTTTAGCATAATCTTTTATAATAAAACTAGCTATATTATCAGTTGCCAAAAAGACATCTTTCAGATTTGTCTTTTATACTAACACTTTTAATAAGGGAATTGTATCTTCGTAAATCACAAATGTAATTTAATCATATTTGAATATATATTTACAGATTTCTCGTCTTAAATTCTTTATAAATCAGAAATGTTTTTTAATCATATAAGATTATATATGTACAGATTCCTAGTCTTAAACCCTTTTTTAATCACAAATGTATTTTAATCATATTAGGTTATATACATTTGTATATATTTCTAGACTGAAACCCTTTATAAATCATAAATGTACTTTAATCATATTAGATTATATATATTTGTATATATATTTCTAGTCTTAAACCCAGAAGTATCTATTAGTCGTGCTGATCGAATTAGCTCTCGCAATCAGCTTAATACTTGTTTATATTATTGTGTTCGGCCTTTCCGACTGGCATAAGGGGGATGAGTTCTATTTGTCTTTATTTTGATTATGGCATTTTTACATACAAGAGATACGGCCCGATCATCGGTCTGTCGGTCGGTCTGTCGGTCTGTCCGGTCTGCTCCGGTCCGGTCCGGTCCGGTCGGCGTTGAACTCAGCTCTTGGCTTGTTTGTTTTGAAGCGCTTTTCCAAACAATTATCGTGCTTTTCCCTTTCTGCAGTTCTCACTTTTTATTTTGATTTCGATGTTCGAGTTGCGCCTAGTTTGCTTTCGTCGGCAGGAACTTGCGACTTGGGTGTTGTTGGGTCAATGGGACAATAAAAATGACCATAATAAGAAAATCTGTTTATGTGTGTATGTCTATGTGTGTGTGTGTGTGTGTGCACACTCGTATGATAAACACAATTAAACGGCGCTTGGAAAACGCTTTGGAGCGCGACTCAAAACTCGGTCTTAAATTGAAGAGCTCTCTTTGTTTCAGTTAGTTATTAACTCATTCATTCATTCGCTCACTCAATCATTCATTCATATTCACAGCTGCCCCAACAAGTTTTGTTGCTGTTGTTGTTGTTGTTGTGGGTGATTTGGAGTTTGATTATAAACCAAAAGATGCAAAGCCCAAAACTAACGCCCACCACGTCAAGCGGATCATTAACTTTGGCTGCTCCTTTGTTTTTGATACACTCGCTCAACAAGTGAACAGAGCATATTTGTTCGATCACAAAACATTTTTTTGACTAAAGATTTTTGTTTATCTATTAGAAGTCGCTGTTAGCCTAACTTAAAGATTGATGATTGTTTGAAGAGTATTGCGCGGCCAGGCATGCCCGATTGGACTGTTCTCAGTTGTTGTTGTTGTTGGTGTTGAAATAGTAGTAAACATTGACAGCGATCGCAGCTCATCCGTTCATTCATTCATTCATTCATGAATTCATTCACATGGCAAAGCTCTGGTTACGCGTGGGAGGCTGCCACAAGAGGCAGCTGCAGCTTAAGTTGCAGCAGCAGCAATTTTTTCTTCTAGACAGCTAGGGGAGCCCACATACTAGATAAATGTGGTTAGCGTTCATAATTTGTCAATTAAATTTGTCTTAACTCTGTTGTTTTTCAATTCGCTGTTCAAAACATACTTTTAGAGCATTTTGTATGCATGGCCACTTTAAATGAGACACGCACTTGGGCAATGGCTTTGTCTTTGTCTTTGTCTTTGTATTTGTCTTTGTGTTCATTGTCTGCGCCGTGTATTCCATTCATAAATCAAATTGTATACATATGACTTAACTGCGTTCGCTTAAACACAATTCAAATTCAAATGCCTCGGCCGACCGTTCAATATTGAAATGCGGCTCACGGGGCGCAGACGCAGTTTCCACTGCCAATTTCACGTACATTGGCCCCATGGCGGATGCCAATTGAAAGGCCTACCAATGACAAATACAAACAAACGTATATATAAGCATACATATAAATATGTATTTGTGATTGCCTCAAATGGCCAACAACTTCAGGCTAGGCTCCCAGTCTGTCCACATTTGGCGCTTGGCTTTTTGGCCTTTCCGTTCCGCGTTTATTGTGTGTAGTTGGTGCCAAATTGTTTGCCCCCACAAATGTAACACAAATCACAGGTGTCTCTGCCAGTGTGTGTGTGTGTGTGTGCTGACAGCACCCACAACTGATGTCTCTGCACCATAGCCAAGCAATTGGACATTCTCGACGTGGGCGACGCCTTCGCCCCCATCGCCACGTGGCGTGGCTGACAAGGGCATCAGTTGGCCGGGCAGGCCCACCAATAAACGGGTAACTGGTAGGGTAACTGCGCACATTTACTGCGCTCTCGGATAAAGCCATATTCAGCACAAGAGAGACTTCAAAACCATTTAACATCTACGTTCTTTAATAGTCTAAAAAAAGTATCTTTAATAAACCAGATTCTATTACAAAACAAAGATGAACCTTGTCTGTCCTCTGCCTAACATCATTAAACTGTAAAACACTTTTACTCTCATTCGACGCAAAGAAAAATTTTTGGATAAACCAATTATTGTAGTCAAGGTTATCCTAAAAAAAAATCTACTATTTTTATAATCAGCCTTATATTGGATATGGAATCTTCAATCTTTGGTTAACCTTTTGATAAATTATACAATATGCAGACAGAAAATTGGGCGTTTAAAACTAAACAATTTCCTTATCGTTTATTTTAACCCATTTTCTTTTAAATGTAAGCTATTTCAGAAAATTAGTTATTAGTTACTTGAAATAAGATTCGTAATACATTTTACAGCTGGCTTAAATCACAGAATAAAAAAATAATCTCTATAAGTTTGTTTTCTTTAAAAGCTCTTCGCTATTCTTTATTACCAAGAAAATAATAAAGGTCTCAAGCAGTTAGACTAACCCCAAACCCGATCTTAAATACGCCTTGCCAAAACTTAAATGGGAATGTTGTGTCTGAAAATATGCATTTATTTGATACTAAAAAGATACTGCATATAAGTTATATTATAGGTATATGTATATTATAGATATATAATCGCATCAGCTAGAGTGTAGTAAGGTAAAGTCATTATTTGATTAGAGAACCTCCTTAAAAGATCACTGCTAAACTACTATTGCTATATTCAGTGGTTTGATTTAATAATATAATATATACATACATACATGTACATGTACATATGTATGTATATATTACTAGGTCATATAAAACTTATAATAATTACTCCCGTGTTCATGATGAATGTGCAATAGTTTTAAATATTACTTTCTAACTGACAAGCCAAGAAATGGCATAATTATTTTGACAGATTTACGTTTGTACCGACACACACACACACACATACACACATATGTACATACATATATTGCAGTGTTCTATTTGTTTAAGATTATTTTTTTATAAATTTTAAACACGTTTTACACATGACACGCTGTTATTATTGGTCTTAGTCAGAGTTTTGTTTATTTGTATGTGTTTAGTAGAAATATTTGTTGTTTTTTTTTGATGATTTTATTTTATTTTTTTTGACTTGGCAGCAGAATTTCTGGCTAAGCCGGCGGCCAGCTGAGAGAGAATGGAAAAAGGCATGCGTGAAATTCCATAGATTATATAAGTTTCGCCAATAAGCAAATGATCGGAAATGCCTCACCATACATACATACATACATATGTACATATAAGCTGATTTCCACGAATACTTGTTCCATGAATGGACCCGCGTCTGGCGCTCATTTTAATTACAAAAACATACCTATGAATATTTGTATGTGTGTAGAATTCCGTTGATTAGTTGTTGCCCAGGTTAACCTGTCTCGAGCTTACTGCAAAAAAATGTCAAGAATTCAGAAGTCAAACCAAAGTAATTTCCAGAGAGTGATATGTATTAGAATGTAACAGATAGAGAGAGAGAGAGAGAGAGAGAAAGTTGTTTGCCTAAAAAAGGCTATTGTTCATCTGTGATTAGCCAAGTTGTTAGGCCATAAATGTTGGCCCAGCCCAAACGAAGTTTAGTCAAATTGTTTCGATTAGTTAAGTTGTCGATTGCGTATCTGACAATCGACTTATCGCCGCCAACTAAAAACTCAAGGCTTAGTTTTTATTAAACTTGCGCCCCTCCCCCCTAAAAATGCGTCGCAAATTCTATTTGCCAGCTAGTTTCTTTTTTATTTTTTTGCTTGTTTATAATCATAACAAATTGCGTTCTAGTCGCTCCGGTTTTAAATGCGTTTTTCAATTATCGTGTGCGCAGACACCTGTTGCCTGCTTTTCGCCTGTCTCCCCGTTGCGAGCGGGCCTAAATAGTTTTTAATCAACTGACCGAGTGCAGTCACAATGACAGCCACTGTCCAGTGGTGCTTGATGATGGTCAGCTGTGGATACGCACCGTTGACCAGACCACGAAGCCACGGGTTAAAGCCACGCGCTACGCATATTGAACAACTTCCGTTCGCTGTTTGGCGTTTAATTGCCACGTTAACCCAATGCACATAACACTTTGGCTAATTACACACAGGTGCCTACACACACATATACACCTATACATCTATATACATATAAGTACATACATATATGTGTGATCGAACGTATGAATTGCATTTGATACTACGAATCAATTTCAATCTGTTTTTAGCCAAATTTCTTCTTTGTTGGCTGTTCCTTTAACTACCTGAAGAGATCGTGCTGTGTCATTTTGACAGTGTCATGCTACATAATTGTTGTCACTCATTCTAAGCCATGTGCTACCTGAGCCATTTATAAATACATTTCTTACTCTTAATATATTCCCAAGCTCAAAACACATTCATTGAAAGATTCCAAGAATCTTTCCAAAGCAGCCAAACTGAGCTACCTGCCGAACTTGCCATTTGCTCAGTTCCGCAAAAAGACGTCGCCGTTTTTATATTTTTATTTTTATCTGCATCATTAAGTGCTTGCCTGGAGTGGCGTCCAGTATCTTATCAGCTGCCACTGGCAGCGCCAATTAAATCCCCCCTTCCCCACCTCCACTCCCTTCCCATACGATGCCAGGGGGTGAACGGGGGGGGGGGGGGGGGGGGCGTGCGAACACTCGGGTGCCCCTCGGCGACGGGCGGGGCCCCCCTCCTCTTCGGGGGGGGTGTCCCCCCCCCCCCCCCCCCCCCCCCCCCCCCCCCCCCCGTTCACCCCCTGGCATCGTTTAGTTAAGCGTGCGTAATAAGCGTCCATGAACAATCAAATTAAACATACATTTTATGGCCAACAAAAATACTAAAATAAAAATAAATTTAAAGCAAAGCGCAAAATGAGAAGCAAAAAAAGAAAAAAGAAATAACGCAAACATATGAAGGCTGTTGGAAAGAAATCAATTAAATGCCGATTTGGACGTTTAATAAAGAAATTTTCGCCGCCCCTTAAAAAGCGACGCTATCACTGACCTTGCCGAAATCTTTTTTGCATACATGTACATACATATGTATGATGTATGTATGTATCAGTTCCAGCTGTCAATGCTTTTTTTTAATATATGTACATACATGCATATACCCTCTATGTAGGGTATGTCGCTTGAATGGCTTTATATGATCATGAATTGATTGCGTGATCTGCCGTCAAAATACTTATGCCGACTAGTGTATCTGAGTTAGAATTAACAGTTAAATGTTGTTCGTAAGTAATATATGTATATGTACATATGTATGTATGTTGATTCTGTTCGTTATAAGTAGATAAATTTAAGTAGATCGGACATTTTAAAGAGTATTTAGATGAAACTAGCGTTGGATAAGTTTCATTTAGGTTGTATTCTGTATAAATTATAGCCATTTGAATAGATGAAACAGAGTATATATGTATTTATGTATAAACATATGTATGAAGTAATTGAATTTCTATGTTTGATAACTTTCTCAAGTAGGGATTAAAAGATTTTCTGTTCAAGTGTATTGAGTTTATGTAGTTAGCAGTCGACTAGAACCTGCTTTTGTTATAGTGTAGATCGTGTCTAAAATCAAATTAGAAAAGCAAAACAACAACATTTTCAATTTATGCGCAGGGAGGCGATAGAAAAGGGTGGGGAGGAGAGTGAAGAAGGCGCCAGGGGACAAGCTCACCGACATACTTTCTCATACCTTTAGCGCAATATATGTGTGTGTGTACAAGCGTGTGCAAACATACACATAGGCATACATATATGTATATACATACATATGTATGTATATGTATTTAGGTGTTGCTTGTTGCCAAGTCGACGTCAAAGTCAGCAGCGCTGCTGGCGCTTATCAAACACGGAAGCTCTGCCGCAGCCAGCAAACTATTCACGCATATACATGGACACACACATTCGCACACACACACACGCACTACATGTGCATAAGTTTGAGTTTTGCGTTTGCGTTTTCGCTTTTCGTTTCTTTCCTTTTTAGTTTGCTCTTCGCTTTAGTTTTGCGTTTTTATTACTTCTTGCGACTTTTAAATTAAACAGACTGCGGCTATCCATGTGTGTGTGTCGTGTATGCGTATGTAAATTAAGTTTTATTTGATATATGGACACTCACACACCCTGCACACTTTCAGCAGCGATCATATCTTTTAAAAGCTAGAGCACATACTTATGTACGTACGTATGTACATAACATATACATACATATGTGTGTAAATAGCTGTGCCTACATGTTTCGCTAATGGGCCTATCTAACTAACTATTTAGAAAGTTATGACTAACGCGGCTATAAATTAATTGCCTTAATTTTTACTTAGATTCTCGTACAGATACGCAACCAACATGGATATTGTTTGCTTTTGGCCAAAACAAACGCAGCAGGTTGTTTTCTTTGGCCAAGTAGCATAAATCAGGCCCTGTAGAAGGCCAAAGTAGGCCGATTTATAATACCGTAAATAAATCAAATCTGATTAGACTCTCACGTTTCTGCACAGGTATTTGCGATTAGCTGCCAAGTAATCTGAAAACTTATCATATTATATGCTTTGATTTACATTCAACACTTTTTCGATGCTTATCAAAACTTTGATTTCTTTGCATTTGCAAAACTTTCTAGTCTCAACCAAATAATCGCTAAAATCCTTAAATTTATCAAGGCTTTCATATGAAGAAGAATTCCTTATAAACCCATTTAAATATTTGATTTCGTCAAAATACTTATTCCAACGACTGTATCTGAGTTAGTATTAAATGCACTACAGATGAGAAATATAGATATTGAAAACATTGGAGTATAGAGAATGGTTAACACTAATTCATTATTAAATGCAAATATTATTATTATCCTGCAAAGTTATTTCATGATTTATTTTTTCAAAAATATTTTTTGATAAAATCACAATTCGAAACCTTTTTTCCCACAGGAGTTTTTTTTATAGCCGTTAAATTTGAGCAATCCAATTAAATAATTTTGTATTCGTTTTTCAAAGATTGTACACATTTGATATCATTCCAGCGAAATACTTTTGAACCTACCCAACTCCTTTGCCGACAGCTTTGTAGTTTCTTTTTGCCAAAAAAATTTGCTAGGAAACTCAAAAGATTTATAAGCGTCGACAGCTTCAAGGGCATGCAAACCTCAGCTACAAATTGAGAGCATCTACTTTATTATCGTTTGTTATACACTGGACCCATTAAAAGTGGGCTAAGGTGGGGTATACTGGCTTGGTTTGTAACTGGCGAAAGCAGAAACTTTATATATACTTGGTCTGAATCAATAGTGGAGTCGAACTCAGGATGCTCAATCTTAAAGCTTGTATGAGCTAGAAACTTGGAGTTTGTATGTTCATACTTATACAGATCAACTTAATAAATTATGTTTTTTATTCTCTTTATGTCTTAAGCCACCAAGTTTGTTCCAATGAAGAGTGATCCTGCTGGGTATCTGGCAGTCGGGCAATACCCAATACTTGTTCTTACAGTTTCGCCGTCACGAGCGTATCTTGTAGATTGCTCGCTGCTCGCTGCTCGTTGGTTGCCAAGCGATTTGAACATTGATCATGTGACGACTGCCTACAGACACCAACAGCCCAAAGTAGATGGGTCGAGTGTGATAGATTTCCCGTACCAGAAAGAAAAAAAAACACTTGGCCATAATACTAACTTACCCATTTCAGTAATAGGATACCCCGCGCTCGGCTCTAGTTTATGGCCTGACAGGGTTCGGCCTGGACCGGGCCGGGTCGGGTTAACTGATACATAAGCTAGTCCATATACACACATTATGGTAGCAGCTACTTGAGCAGCGGCTCAGCCAGCCGGACAGGTGCCGATTGAGCCCGTTCCCACAGCCCAAAAAAAGAAGCAGACCAAAGCGACTCTTTTAAGAATACCGCAGTTGAAATGCCCTTTGAAGCATATGCAAATCATGATATAGAAACTCAAGACTCTTCATATACTCTTCATATAATATTTAATGCAAGATTGTTATTTTATTATTATATGTAAACTAAAGACTCTTCATATACATATTTAATACAAGATTGTTATTTTATTATTATTGTCATCCTTCTTTTGGCTTAGAATCTGATTATTTTCGGTTTTTAATTCATGTTTCCTTGAACACTTTCAGACTGCAAAATGACAATAGCTAATTTTTTCCTAGGCAAAGGTCTTTTTAAACATTGCAACCACTAAAAACAGCAGAGACCATTAAATGTGTCAACGAATGCTCGTAAATTTGATGAATGTGTTTCATGTATCTGTATCTGTGTCTGTGTCTAGCTGTAGATTGATTGATATATGCCGCATCGGGCCAACTGTCGCAGCATCAACAGGCTGCAACAGATTGCGTGTGGGCCGCAAAACTCATAAATGGCCAGCTAATGAGGCTGGCCAGCAAATGGATCTTTTGTAATAGGCCTAAACCTAATAACAGTTCAAAGGTACATTACTTTACCATTTATATCGCCTCAGCTGTGCAGATACAATAGTTGTAGCTGTAGTTGTTGTTGCTGTTGTTGTTGCTGCCACAGTAGCTGGCCAATTATGCACGCATATGGTCAAAAGGGGGCTAGCCAGGGTAGGGCCCGGGCCTGGACATGCACCTTGCCCTGGGCGCTGGCTAAGCCGCAAACGCATCGCTTGGCTCATTATATATGCCTGTTGGGCGGCGTATCTCAGCGTGCGTGCGCTTATGTATCTTATAGATACATTAGAGGCAACGTTTTGCTGTGCTAAAAATACCATTCTTGTGCTATTTCTGTGTGTGCGTCTATACAAAACGGCATCTATTTAGTCTATCTCACTCTATCTCTCTCTCTCTCTCTCTCTCTCTCTCTATCTTTCTATCTGCCATTTGTGCTTTGCATATCTGCGTATCTATATCTATTTGATTTTGCATTTGTTGCTATTGCGGCGCTATTTCTGTATCCTCAACTGATACACACGACAGCACATTGTATTTGCATACGTGCGAGTTAGTTTTACAATCCATCCGAAGTCGACTAAGGCATGCGCTACAAAAGTATCTCAAAGATACAACAATCAAAATTTTTCCAATTCGGTCAAATATATTTAAAATTAGTCACTTTCCAGCATCTGCAAATGTTAAGCAGCAAACAAAAAACTTTCAGCTGCTTTTCCCTCAGCATGTTTATATAAAATTCCATATATCCACGTTTATCTCAATATGTTGCTTTGTTTATTTAATATGCGAGCATTTTTAATATGCCCATTAAAAAAAAAAAAGATGTGCAGAAAAAAAACGAAAAGCTGGGAAAAGCGTCGCGGAGCAAAAGGAAGTAAAAATCAAAAGGAATGGAACGTGCGTAGCTTTTTAGAAAATAGGTCAAATCTATTTCGGGCTGCCTATAAAATAAAATACCAAAAAAAAAATAAAAAGAAACAAACAAAAAGAAGCCAATAAAAATAATGAAAAACAGCAAACGGTTTCTTTCGCTGCTTTCCTGTTTTACTATTCTGCCTGCTCTTTTTTTGCTTCATTCGTATCTATTTAGTCTTTTGGCTCCTGTATTTCGGTCTTTGTTGGCACCTTTGTTGTGGAAAATTTTTTGGCGCGCTGATCTCATGCCAGAATCTGAACATCTGAGCAACTCAAAAATTGTTGCTAGGTCCAAATTTGTATCTTATTAAATTGCTGTTGCAGTTGTCCCAGTTCCGTCCAACAGCTTAACTATAATTACAGAGCAGACAGAAAACTCTCTCTCTCTCTCTCTGTCAGGTAATCCCTGCTCAAACCCAAACCCAAACCCAAACCCAACTCAAATTTGAATGGAAAACGTTTTAGATTTGTTTCAAAGACAAATCCCGTGCTGTATTTGTATCCATCAGATACGCGTATCTGAGGCAACGTTTGCCAATTTCGACGAATTTGATTAATGGTTCACGTGAGGAGGACAAACTGTACTCCAAATAATAAATTGCAAACATAATCAAATAAGAATTACAGTAAGTTAAGGCCCAATTACTAATGATAGATAAAGTTAATGTAAATAATGTAATAAATCCAGAAAATTGTGATTGATTTATTGATTGCCTTTCAGTTTACCTTATATTATATATTATATATTTATATATTTATATTTATATTATTATAAATAAATAAAAATATATATATGTTACAATCAATACTTATACTATTTAACTGGTTCACCAGTAAATGTATCTTTTCAGTTTAGGTTTCGATTATTGAACCAGATTTCGATTATTGCAAGGGATTTTAAAGGATTAAACAATTGGAATCTTAAGTCGTTGAATAAAATTGGAGTTCTAAAAGTAATATTAAAATTATTATTAAATTATTATATAAATTATTATTAAATTTCACATGAGAACATAACTATCTGAGGTTATTCAGACTTATAGACTCTGTGATATCCTAAGAAAACCTTTTTTTAAAATACATATTAATTATAAACTTGTTTTTTCTTGAAGAAATAAGAGCGTCCAATTTGAAGTATTTGGCTGAATATTTGAAGATTATAGATTATAGATTATATTATTACATTATTAAATTATTATAATAATATAATTACATTACACAACATTTCATACAGACAAAAGCCCCAGCCGCTTTGACAAAAAAAATCCTGATGCTTTGGTTTTAACTATAAGCTAACAACTAATTAATAAAAAAATAAAAATAAAATAAATTTATATATATTTCATTGACAGTCTTAAGTCATTAACTAAAGTCTTTGGTCCTTAATTAAATCTTTAGTCAGAGAAACAGATTCTTAATCCACCTCAATGGGTTCCGCTATTCGTCCAAATCAAGAATTGTTTCCTTTTTAACCATTTTCAAAGTGAATTGTGTTAAAATAGAAAAGGTATCTGTGAATTTTCGAAAAGAAATCGTCCTTGATACTCTACAAAATATAAATCAGCGCTAATTGTGTGTCCATCTAACGAGTTGACAAATGTCTTAGATCCATGCAAGGGTAGATCTACATAGATCAAAGAAGTTCCCAAAATGTGCACTCCACTGTGTGCTCTATGCTTTCCTTTGAAGTGTTGCTTCAAAGAATAGTCGAATATCTTCTATACCCTTTTATACTTCTACTTAAAAGGAAATGGGTTAGTGTGGGTGCAGTGCTAACTTCCATATACCCTACACCTTATACTTATTTTTACACTTGCATTCAGATACCCTCTTAATATGTTGAACATTGTATAAAGAACCGACTTAATAAGCATTATAGGGTAACTGCTCGTTGGGCACACACTTGCTGGTCACATCTATTGCAATTGGCCGAGTTGACTTTTATTAATGTTTGGGCCAACAATTGTAACCGAACAGCTGAAATAGCAGCTACGAGTATTTGGCTTGCTTTGCTTTGGTTTCATTCATGGCCTAAAGCAGACAGGATATGCTTTCAAGCCAAATTCCACTTGTCATGCTGACAAATGTTTCGTCACAATTGAAATGCACTTTGACACAGGTCGTGACACACACACACAAACACGTACACACACCTTTGTATCTGTGTGTCTGTGTATCTTTGTATCTTTGTATCTTTGTGTCCGTGTACGGAAGGACTCGTCCTGTCAGCAGCTGCAGCACCTGTGTCGCGTCCTATTTGCAGCCGCTTGACAAATCGCAGTTAGAACTTCTGTCGGATAGTTATCCGAACTGTTCCATGCATTGATTTGTAGTTAACTAGAAATGGTTTTTCTGTTGACTTTTGGCCATCAGCGTTTACCCTTAAATAGAATATCTGTTGCAATGGAAAACTGCCTAATGTGCAAACAAATCCATCCATTAGAATTATATGTTACTCACATTCTATATAAATGTTTTATTTATTTTTTTTTATATTTTTTAATAATATAATATATAAATTGTTAATAAGAGTAACACTCAAGACCAATTTCACAATTTAAAATTTGTAAAGTCCGACTTATTTATTAGTTTTGCCTAAATACTTAATTATTTTTTTCTAATTTTTTTTTTCTCTGATTTGTTTAAGCTACTGCGTTAGGTATTTAAAGAGAGTTACAGGAACGATAATTTATGCCAGACTAAGATTAGACTTGCTTGTATTCTCAAAAAGTATTCACAATAAACTTACTACTCTACTCTCTTTACGCTAAGAGGCTTTACTCTCCTCAACCTTAACACTATATGTTTTCTGCTTACATCAATTTACATTCACATTGCATAACTTTTATAAATGGTTTCTAAATGTCAGAAATCTGAAAATATATTTCTAATAATCGTACAGGAGCTGTTCTAAATTTAACCTAATTACTACTCAACAATTTGTTGCCCTTCAAAGTAATATTTGTAGGGACTAGGACTACTAAGGACTAGGCACAGCTGCAATGCAACAATGAGCCCAACAATTGTCGGACCGTGGCCTTGATCTTATCAGCATTTTCTGGGATGCATTGTTCAAGTTGCAATTGCGATTGCTTCCAGGAATTTATTAGAATTTCGGAATTCGACTAGCTTATCTCGCCTGGACTTTTATGACCATGGCAATGAAGTGAAGTGAAAGTGCCATAAAAATGCGCATCCATAAAAATGCAATGCTGCAGCGTGAAACTGAATACTACGATTCCAGATAGATGCATGACAGTAACTACACTGAGAGAAACACAATGCGAAATTAAAGTCACAAACATTTTCAGTTCTCTCCAATTGTGAGGCTCCAGATCTTCAAAATTTTCGAAGTATGCTAACAAAACGAAATATTCAAATCGATAGTTATCGATATGAAGTGACTGGAAAAAGCCTTGTGATGTAAATTTTAAAGGAGAGGTCTGCAGCTCTTACAGCTCTCCAAGCTGACTACTCATGATAATGAATAGAGAAAGAATACAACTACTTCGGATAATGTTTATTTCATTCAAATCGAAAGTTGAATCCATTTTCGCTCAGTGTAGTTTTATAGTTTGAATCGCCAGCAAAGGGTGCACTTGGTAACTGGGCAATAAAAACCTATTCACAGAGGTGGTTTTGCCTTTGCCTGCGTTTAACGAGCGCTGACATCTTCGTCATTGTCATTTGGCACCTGAGCACTTACCTGGCGCCTACCTGTTTTCACTACGAGTGCACCTGGCCTACTCTCAACTAGTCAACGCTGTGAATCAGATCCGCAATTATTGCGCTATTATTATTACACTGAAATAAACCTGCACTGTGTGTGCGAGTGTGTGTGTAGAGTCAATTACACACGTTGTTTGTGTTGTGACTGCCGGGAAATTACCAAACGTATCGCAGTGCGACTGACTAATTAAAAGTCCCCCGCCCCCGCCCCGCTACCCCTTCTACCACGATCCAAAGTCCCGCATTTGAATGTGGGTTTTATTTACACACCCCCTCAAGTAACCAGGTCCCTAGTGATTTGTATATACCCTAGCTAAGGGTCCTATGATTCTGTCACACAATATGTAAGGTGCCAACTTCTATATGCTTGAAGTTATTATATCTTTGTTGCAGGGGGAACATAAGTTAATATTAGATGGATCTTACCCCTAAATTATTTAACTCCCATAGAAATGATCAGTTCTTTTACCCTTAGTACCTTAAGTAATTAATTGTTAACTTCCATTCCTGAAGAAAGATTAAGCATTACTTAGCAACAAAATCAAAGTTTATAATGAAGTTTAAGTTTTATCTATGAGGTCTTCTCTTTTGGGATGTCCATAAAGAGTCTTTTTACTCTTCTGCTTTCGAAGTAATGTCCAGCAAGAAAGTGTCATCAGTAGAGAGATGTCATGGTCGGATAAGATAGGATAAGATAAGATAAGAATAATCATGGCCTTCAAAAATAGCATCCTATATATATGCTAACATACCGACATAAATCTACATCATCATCAAGAAGCAATCTATCTACAAATGATATCCTATTTATATTTGTACATAAGGAAAGTTTACTAAGGGTATTTATTATTGTATAAGGGCATTCAAAAGTCCGCACTTCAGAGATAAGCGCATTTGCTTCGTTTGTTTAATAAATTGGCCCATTTGGATGTTCGGCTGGTTTTTTAAGTTTCCACTTCCTCTTATTTGAATTGAGTTCTCCCATTCAATATTATTATTATTATTAATTTTGTACCCCCTTTATTATTGTTTGTAATCCATTCGATGTTTATCCGATTGCAGTTCCACTTAAAATGCGGGCTGGTCTCAAATTTTTTTAATTCAATCGAACACTTTGTTGATTCCCAGGAAATTAATGGTAAATTAATAGCAAACATATTTATTGATTTTATATCACATACACACACATATATTAGCATAAATACATATACATCAATTAAGATTAGACTTGGACGTGGGAGAAATGACATGTGTGGAATTTAAGGCTGCATTTTATGCAGCAATTATAAGAAATCAATAATCAATCAAGAAAGAGAAGTCTGCGAAAATCGGACCACTTTTTGTTAATAGATCATTATTTTTAATTGCTATTGTACATACTGTTGACGATTCACCCAATTAAATGAAATTATATAGTCAATTTGTGATGATTTATTAAAGAACACGACTTCTTACAATCTAAAGACTTCAGTTTGTTGTCCTAGTTAAGCTTCTAAGTGACAATAATTAAGCATCTAAAGTAACAATATTTTGTATCTTACGATATAAGGTATATGTATGTATAATCTTAACTAGTGCATTTCAAAAGAATCTATCTAAAGAATTAGACTTCTTTCAATCTACATACAAATGGAAGACAAATCCATCTATTTTCTGGATTTCTGCAGTTCACATTCTAGGCTTTCCACACTTTAGATTCAAAGGACTGAAAGGAAAAGTATCTAAAGTAAAGTTAAAAGAAACTTGATCGATAAGAAAAACTTCAATCTCAAAATTAATTTCATATAGAAAAATTGATTTGAGTTTTTGTTGTCAGTACGCTTTTAACATTAACATTACATTTACACGCAGAGACATTTTTTCTAAACGTCTTTTAATACTTGACTAGCAGTAATAGCTTCAAATTGTCAGTTAGTAAGCACATTTACCATTCCCGGCACGGATCGAAAAAGATAACCCCACACACACATTGCGAATGCATTTGTGATTGCGAATATGTTCAAAGTGCAAACATTTAAGTTCCGTCTGCCGGCGAGCAAATGCCGTACCTTCTCCATATGGAACTTCTGTCCGATGGCCCGTTGGCAGCAGCTCTGGGAGTTCGTCGACGGCTGTACACCCTGTCGCTACGAGTTCTTTCCCTACATCTTCTGGCTGGTCCTGGGCCTGAGCGTCGCCGGCGCCTATCGCAGCATCGCCGAGTGCGTTCACATCTATTGCGTGTGCAATCATCCGCTGGAAATGTGGCGACCCCGCAAGTTCTTTGTGCTGGACGTGAGAGTCCTGCGGAAGGGTCGTCTGGTGGGTGCCGTCATTATGTCCTATGCCTGGTTGCTGATGATCTATGCGCTGATCAATGTGAGTGAGAGCGACAACTTGATTATTAACTCCTTACCCTCCCTCTCACTCTCGATCTACCTCTCCATTTAGACCAAACCTACTTATCTGACGCCCTGGCTGGTGCTCAATACCATAATGCTGGGCCTGGACTTTCTGGTGTGGCTGGTCGAGGTGCTCACCGGTCGTTTGAACCTACACTTGAGCGCCGTGTATCCGATGCTGCGGCTTTTCGGGACCTTGGCGCTGGTGAACTGCATCAAGACGGTCTTTGAGAACGCCGTCAAGCACAGCATGGTGGAATCGCTCAATATCTTTGGAAGGGAATCCATACTTGGCTTTAGCAGTTGAGACCCCTTAATTCAACTCAACTCAAACTTCACTCGCGTAAAGTTAACTCAGACGCCAAGTGGCACCCTCTGTTTCCTCATTAAATCGAATGGTTATCATTAAAAAAGGTGGAGCACTGCCTAATTGTATCTGGCCGAGATCCTGCTTGCATTAAGCTCAATTAAGCGGCACGCACGTCGCTCGCCTCGTGCGGACCTTAATCAGTACCCATGGGGCCCGTGCCTAACGAACACCTTGCGCCAGCAGATCCTCCAAATGCCCTGCCTTGCCGTGTCCTGTCCTGTCCTAGCCATAAGTATATGCAACCTGCATCTGCCTCAGTGTCTGAGTACAAGCAGCTTTGCAGTTTGGGGCACATTAGCTTTCTTGCTCGGTTCAGTATGTCTTAAAATGGCACTTGTTAAGTTGGCTGCGCCTCTTACAACAACTTAGCTATTAAGTTGGCCGCAACTAATTGAATACTTAGACTTAAACTCCCTTAAAGACTCGACAATTTGAGCCAATCTAAATATCTATGTAGAATTTTTGTATATTCCTTGCTGAAGGAATGATAAAAAGATTTAATTTTTTAATAGTTACCAAAAATATTGGTTACCAATAACAAAATATTGACCAGTTGTAGTTAAACGCGACATTTTTATTGGGCCAAAAAAGCGATTCTATCTGTTAGGAGAGTTAGCCAAGTTAACCGTGTTTAACTTTGTGTATGAAACTTTAATACATAAAATAATAATAAATAATAAAATGGGCTTATATAGATTAGATAGATATGTTTAACAAACATAAGATACTTTCAAAACATATGATACTTTTACAATAGATTGATTTCTTATCCTTAACTGAGTAAGCGGTTGGAAAGAGTATTCCATATTCGTTGTGTGCTCAAAGTGAAAGTTTGCGTTGCCCTTTTGCGAACGATTTGGTAGCTCATGTTGAATTTTGAGTTGCACCTGTTACAAGTTGCACGTTGCAAGCTGCAAGCGTCGAAATCTATACGCAATTAAAACTAAAAAAGGAAAACACAAAAGCAAATTGAACACAACAGGAGGGTTAAAAAGCCGCTGGGCCAGTTATGTGACATTCAACTGATAGCCACACAAAATTCGGGGGCACCACTTGACGTGGCAGCCACAGTTTACAGCTTTCAGCTTTTAGCTTTCAGCTGCCCCGCCCCAGAAGAGTTTCGGTTGCTTTTTTACCCCTGTCGTGACCCGACTCCCCGATAGGCTCCTGCTAAAGAATAGGGGCACGACTTGACAACTATCAGGTGTGGCTCAGAAGGAAATTCAACATTCAATATATAATTCCATATTATTTGTGGTATTTGCTTTCTTATCAAGATCTATTTAAGTCAACTAAAAATAGTTTCCGCAATAAAAAAAACACTGCTTCGGTTCAAACCTTGGTTCGAAAGATTCTTTTTTCACTTATATTCACTCTTTAAAAAAAGGAAAACCAAAAAGCTTGAAGCCTATCTTTGTGGAATTCCTTGGAGCCTTTCTAAACATTTACTTTCTTTACATAAATTTATAATGCAGGAAAGCTTCCAAAAGTTTCTATCAAAAGTAAAAAATATTGGCAAAATAAAAATTGCATTAAGGTACATATATATTTACTTTTAATCCAGATTTATTGTAGGAATTCAAAACAGAAACTTAGTTCAATATTTCATAGGTCATAATTAAAAAGACAAAAAAAAAATTTTTAAAAGAATGTTTTTCATTGTTTCAAATTTGTATCAGTTTTTTCAAAACTGTTTCACTGTGAACTCATTTTTAAAATTTTATATAATTTTGTTCACAAAACCTGGTTTCTACATGGTAAATAAAAGCTAGTTTTATTCAGAATGTGATCAATTTTTTTTCATTTCAACATCTGAGATCAGAAACAAAGTCCCAACTTTTCAGTTTAGAAACAGCCAAGCTGAAATAAATCGGAAAAAAATAGGTTTACATTAAAAACACACTTTAATTGTTTTGTTGTTGGCTTCTTCTTCCACTTCATTTATTGACATTTCTCTGGATGCTTTTTTACACAAGTTTTAAGCTCTTTTCAGGCAACAATGCAATCTGAGTGTATTTTTCTTTATTCCTTCAATACACATGTAAGTATGTATATAAATATATGTATGTACGTAATATGTATCTAGATAATGGGCAGAAAATACTGCCTACAATTTGTTAGATGCTATTTTTATATATTTTATATATATGTAACACTGACTTTCCCGGCTGGCTTTACTTTCCAAGTGCTAGCTTTAGGTATGTATGTATATACATATGTATATACTTAATTATATTTAGTTACATATTTTTTATTTTTGGGGAAAGCATATTTAAATATATATTTGTAAGTTTTGTATACTTTATTAAACATACAACATTTATAAGTAAATATTGTTATACATTTTTGAAAAAACTTATTGTAAATTCATATATATAATATTTAGCTTTTACGTGTTTTTTTTAGTTAGCGGTTTACAATTTTTCAACTTCTAATCAAAAAAAAAACAGGATACAACGAAATTCCAATAAGCTGTTTTAACATAAATTCATTTTTTTTTTTTTGTACTTTTTTGTGAGTGTTTTTAGTTGGTTAATGGTCGAGGTCGCAAGCTCAAACAAACGCGCACTAAGCCAGCTCAAATCAAAGTTAAGCAATAAGTTAACAAATAATTCACGCTAAACAGTGACAGCAATAAGTATCCGCACAACTGAATTGCGCTTTTAGCAGAGGCGTTCAGATTTATGAATTCCAAAATATGCGCAAAACCAGACGACAATATTATTAGAATGTAACACAAAATCAACAAAAAAAAATAACAAAGTAACAACTGAAACAAAGTAGGTAAAGTCAAATGAAATTGATGACTGCAACGATTCAGTGCTGTACGTTAGAGATGCTCTGTGAAGCTGTCACTGTTGAGATAAACGATCGCATATTGAACATGATAAAAATGCGTACTCTTCACAGTCCATACTTATTTTATGTGATTTTGTAGAAGCTTATTTTTGAATTTAAATGGAGAACAAAATAAAATAGAAAGGAAAACTTGTGAAATCCGATATCTGTAATCACAGGAAAACCAAAGAAGTTAATCAGATCAAAATGAATCAAAGCAAATGAAAACAAGAAATTAATATTGTAATACCAAGCGTACCAAATTGAAAAGCATGTTTTAAGCCTAATAAAAATGGGCAAACAAAATAATGCCATCAAGCCTTTAAGATTATTTGACGCTCGTCTAGCCTTAAAACCTTTGTTTTATAAAATTAAATTAAATAATTCGTTCTTACCTTATGCGCCATCCCTGACAAGTTCTCAAAACGATCAGCACAAAAAGCAGTAAAGAATGACAGCAACGCCGACGACAGCCACAACAGACCGGCAAATGAAACAAAGAAAACAAAAAAAAACCCCACACATACACAAACAAAGATAAACAAAATACAAAAACGCAGCAGAGCAGCAACCGAGCAGCGCAGCGCAGCACAGCGCGGTGTGACCTTCACCCAATAAAGCGTCCGATCGCGGTCAAAGTGTTCAAATTTTGCAGTTTAACACAATTGCGCAATTTTTGTCTCTGTCTGCCTGCCTGCTTGCTTACTTGCCGGCCGGCCGGCTTGCCTGTTTATGTGTGTGTGAGTGTGCGCGACAGTTTGCTTTGTGCTGCGCGCTTGCCGGCACTTTAATGGGTGTGTGCGTGCATACTATTTGAAGCGGTGCTGTCAGATTTGTATGAGCTTTGCTACACAATGCAGCGAAAACCTGCACAGAGCTTCTGCTCTAGTTACAATATCCCCTTCACGTCGCGGGGAGGGCATATTTAAACTGAATTATCTGGCTGTTTAATTTCCTATTCAATTACAAATAAATGTGTATAATATAAAAATAATTATAAACAATAGACTTTTTACTTTTTCATTTTTGCGAAAACATTAATTAATAGACTTTTTATGTGCTTGTAAATTTAAAGGAAGTAAAAGAATTTTTTTATGCGTAGAAAGGGGAAGAAAAATTAAGCTTAAAATGTGACTGTTACTTCCCTAAAATAAAATGAGAACGATATACAAATATATGACTATGTCTTTGGATATACTTCCCACACATATCCATCAGATACTATCTATCTATCTTATTTCGCGCTGGTTTTTATTGTTGGCCATTCGAGAGCTTCTGTTGTTGCTCATTAAAACGAATTTTCGCCTGTTTTTTATCTATGTTGTTTTTCTTCAGCATTTTTTGCATGCGAAAGCGAATTTGATTGAATTAAACGAAGCTATGACAAAGAGGCCAGGGGGGGGGGTGGGCGTGGCACGTTTGTTAGCCCGGGTCGCGCACTACGGCCAAGTGCTGCATTTGATTAGAAACGGCGTCAGCTCAAATTGGATTCACGCTGTGTCAATCAGAGGGAGAATGCTAGTGAGTGTTGGTGTAGGTATAGGTGTAGGTGTATGTGTGTTTGTGTGTGAGTAAGTGCAGCTCCAATCAGTACACACATCATTAGCACTGCGACTCTTGTGAAATAACCCAGCATCACAATTTATTTTTAACACTCAAATCCAAGAACTTCAAATTCAAGCGAAATGTTTTCGTCCCCAGATTTAAATAAGTTTCCCAGAGTCCATATCCGTAAACTTCCCTACTACTACTTTTTACTACACTGTAATCAATGTATACACTCAAATCAAAGAACTATAAGTTTAATTAAAATAATTTTCGTTGTGCTGTTAAGAAATTAAATTTCCTTGAGTTCACATAAAATTTTTTTTTTCGTACACTGCAACAAAAAGTAAGACAAACAAAAATTGGTAATAAAAACAAATTGTTGCAAATGAATTTCATGTTTCTTAGTATGTTCAAATATTTATTATATAATTTTATAAGCATAAATTTTGAAAAAAAAATAAAACATTTGTTGTATATATATATAAATATATATATATACACATTAATTAGGGCTCTAAATTTTGTTTCAATTAATATAAGTAACTAAATAACGAGTTAAAATTATTAGATATAGGCGTATAAGATAGCATTAATAAACATTTATATACATATACATACATACATATATACATATATATATATAAAGTTATGTGTTTTTACATAATATAGTATATTTTTTTAATGTCCATGAAAAAATAGCATACAAAAATTAATAAGTTTGAATTAAATGAAGTGAACAGTTGCAAAAAAAAAATTGGTTTTCCTAAGTATTTTTAGTTTTTTTTTTCATTTTGTTGCTTTTTTTGGATTTCATTGGTTTTTTTTTTAGATTTGTTTAATATATATATATAGTTATTTATGTATATAAATTATTTCAACAACTATATATATTTATGTATATAAATATAGCATACGTTTAAATATATATGTATATATATTTGTATAAAAATTTCAAAATAAAAAATCTATAAACGTAAGTGTTTTTGCAACAAGTTTTTTGTTGTTTTGTTTTTTTTTTTTGTTTCTAATATATTTGCGAGGATTTAGAGGTTTTGGTTGTAGTTGTGTTTCTCTTTTTGTGGTTGTTTGCTTTTCACTTGGTTTTAAAAAATAATAAAAAATTATATAAAAAAACCAAACATAAATTTTAGTGATTAAAAAATGCAAGGTTTACAATAATAATTTTTTAAGTTTAACAAACGATAATTGAAATTGCTTTTTGTTGCTGTATTGTTTTTATCTTTGCTGTTTGCTTCTTCTTTTTTTTTGTATTTATTTTTGCTGTTTTTTTGTTTTGTTTTTTGTTTTATTGTTGCTGATATAAATTTGTACGGTTTTCAAATTGTATTTAAATTCTGTATTTTTGTATTGTATTGTATTTTGTTGTTGTTGTTTTATGTGCAATAGGAAACTAAGTGCATTCGTATTTCATTGTTGGCTGTGTGTGTGTATGTGTGTGTGTATATATATTTATACTTGTATGTGTGTGTGTTTGTGTTTTTTATTTGTTTCTAAAAATTGTACATTGTTTGTTGTTGCTTAAGCCTATTGCTTTATGTGGTGCTGCATTTATTTAACTATTGTATTTTATGTATGAAAAAATATTAGGGGTATTGTATTCATTTTTTTTTAGTAGTTTTCCTTAATATTTTTTTTTGTCACTAGTTCTTAACGAGATTTCTATTTACAATGTTTTTTTTATATAAGTTTTCAAACAACAAAAAATAGGATATTTTCATTTTTTTCGCTTTTTCTTTGTAAAAATTGATTTTGTGTTTTTTTGTTTTTTCATAAATTGCTTAAGCATTTATAACATATAACAATTGTTTTTATTTAATATTTTAATATCGCGTTAAAGTGTATATGTGTTATAATAGATATATTTATGTGTATATATATTTGTGTATAAAATATATAATTAAAAAAAGAATATATATGAATTGTGTAATTGTTTATTGTTGAAATGAAGGCGAGGTGCGCCAAAAAAAAAAAATAGATTCGCAGCAGCTTAAAGATTAAGTTTATTATTTTTATATATATATATATATATATATATATATATATATTCAAAAAATGTTATTTTGTTGTTTTTTTTTGTCTATTTACATGCGAGAAAAAAACGCGTTTGCAAGCCTTGGGGAAAAACTAGAGAAAATTGTCCCAGCAATTATTTGTTTCGAAAGAAGCCCCCGAAATATGTTTTTTAACTAAACTCAGAAACATCGAGAAGCAAATAGAAAATATACATATGTTTAATATTATATATATACTATATATATAGAAAAGTATAATATATATGTATTATCAAGAACAATTTGTAGAGCAGCTAATTAGTCACTAAATATTTCGTTGAAAAAGTGTCGCCATAAACTGATCGTATCATATATAAATATGTGTATATAGATATATATGTTTAATCTAGTTAGTTGTACTAGCTTCCTAATAGTTTTTAGTTAGTGTTTGTTGTTGTTGTCATCTTTATTATCATCAAAAAGCGAACTAAACCTAAATAACAGTTTTGAATAAAGTTTCTTCACTTTGAATTCGCTGACTTCATTTTAATTTTTTTTTGCCGCATTGGGATTCAAACTCAAGCAATCAAAACATATTTTATTCTATTGTATTCTGTATATATATAAAGGGGTTTTGTTTTAACAGTAACTTGCGGTTTTCATTCCTCTTCGTTCGTTCATATATATAAAAAACTCTTATTAGCAAAAAATCGACAGTTGAACAGCTGGCAAAGTTTCTTGTTGGCTTTTAAAAAAAAAAACCGTTTTTAAACTTCGCGCAGCCAAATTTGTTATTTTTCTTTCTTTCTTTCTCTTATTTCCACAGGTTTTTTTTCTCTTCTTCTCTTGTTTGTTTTTGTATATCTAACAATATATAATCTATTATTTTTTCTTCTCTATTTGTAATAGTTTTCGTTTTTAGCTTTATCTTTTTAACTTTATCTTCACGATTTCGATTTTGCGCATTTCATATGCATAGTTAGAAATTTGTTATATATATTTATATATATATTTCTTTAAAGGGTTTAGCATTTGAGGACAAAAAAAACAATTGCATAATTTCTAGAGTTTTGTATAAAAATGTACATTTGATTATCATATCAAATTATATATATATATATATATATATATATATATATATATATATATATGTGTGTGTTTTTGTGTGTGTAAAAGGAAAAGATATAAATCTTCATATCGAAAATAATATATATGTATGTATATATATTTGAAAAAAACACCGCATTGTATTTCTAAGTAGGCAGTAAAAATTGTTTAAGCGCATTTTCGTATGTCTAGGAAAGCTATACACATTCCACCGATATTGCGCCGATAACCATTTTGTTATCGATTGTTCAATAATCGGCGAGTTTGTAACGTTTTTGAGACGTCGTCGTCAACGGTCTAACAGCTAAATGTTTTTATATATATATTATATATATATATATATATATATCTATATATGTAGATACTTAGTATATTTTTTTATTTTTTTTAGTAACTATATAGTTATATATATATAGAAAATTTTGTTTATATTTTATAGTTTTGCATTCATTTTGGCGCTCAAATTCATATTCTGCGCTCATTCAACCCTTTAACTATATGTACATATATATATATATATATATATATATATATATATATATATATTTATTTATATACGTAACTCCCATCGAAAGCTGTGCAGCTTTTTCTTTTATTTTTTGACTCTTATTTTCTTTCTCTTGTATCTTGTTTGCTTCTTCTACTTCTTGCAGAAGCTCATCTTGCTGCAAAAGAACTGTTAAGTTCGCCCACGCTCTATTTCTGTTTCTCTCTCTCTCTCCTTCTTTTGCTTGCGCTCTCATTAAAGCGCGCTTTTTTTCTCTCATTCGTTTGTTGTTTTTTTAGTGGCTCGTTCGTTGCAACTTTGTCTGTTTTCCGTTTCCGTTTTTGTTAATTTTTTTTAGTTTTCTTTAGTTTTCGTTTTACTCAGTTTATGTTTGGGTCTTGTCCTTGTGTTTTGTTTTGTGTTGTTTTAGTTATTCATTTCATGGCTAAGTATAGTAAATAGAAACTAAATTCCTAAGCATTCTATATAGCTCTATATATATATATATATATATATATATATATATAAAAAGTAGTTTATGTACAAAATAAGAAAATGTAGCGGGTAGATTAGTTTTGCATATGCAAAGGATTGAAAACCGTTATTTGTTTCTCGTATTCTTCTTAATCTAGTTCTTCGTTTATCAACATTTCGTTTATAGTTTTTGCTTCCAACTTGCATTTTGCTTTCTTCAAAATCAAATCAAAAAATATCACATTAAAGAAATCCAATTTAAATCACTATTTTACAGCTATGTATATATAAATACATATATATAAGCCAAAGCTGACAGCTACGAAAAAAAATAGAACAAATAGAAAAAGTAAGTTTTATATATATACGGATATATATCTATATATATCGGGATATATATATATAGGGATTATTTATATGTGTGTTTGTGTAATAGTTTAATGCTTTGTTAATCTAAACTATTCAACGATCTTGCATGCGGGTGTACATATAAATGTTTTATCAAGCATTATTATTATAATTATTATCATTATTATCGTGTCGCGATATCGTTATCTGTTATCTGCTATCATTATCGAGACTTGGTACGATCCATCGTTCGTGTTCGTACGCTCTACGGGCTAATACTAAAAACTGATATTGAAGTTTAAAAATGCTTATTGTGAGCCTACGTCAAAATACACTAAGTAAGAGTTATCGTGTTAAAACTAATTGTAACATTCTTTCAACATGTTTATCCTTATAATCCTTTCTCAAATCATATATCTAATTCGGAGGCACTTTCTCTCTCTCTCTCTCTCTCTCTCCCTCTCTTTCTCTTTCTCTCTGTTTCATTTTCTCGGTCGCTCTCGCTTGCAAATGCGTTCAAATGTTCGCTGCTCAATTTTTCGTTTCGTTTTCATCACTTGATCACTTGATACCTGCCCAGCTTTCACCTCCCCCTCGATCGTTGTTTGCTTATTAACCCACTTACACGGCTGTTATCGCTGTTATCATCATTCGGCTGCGTGTCTGTTCAGACGCAGACGGGCGAAGAGTTCCTGCTGCTGCTTGAGCTTGGCCTTGAGCGCCTGTCGCTTTAGGCTCAGCTCGCGCTCCTCGCTGGTCAGCTGTTCGCACAGCTTGGCCGCCTCCCGCAATATGTTGACCTTGGGCGCCCGCTCCTTGTCGCGTATATTGGGTATCTGTTTCTTCAGTGCCTCGAACAGATTCTTGAGCCCAATCCGACGCTGACGTTCCATATCGTTGTGCAGATTACGCTTCTCGATCGTGTCTGCCTCATCTAAGCTGCACTGGCGCTTCAACATGCTGTTGCTGCCACTCTGGCTGCTGTTGCTGTTGCTGTTGTTGGTGCTGCTGCTGCCGCCGACGCCGCTGCTGCTGGTGCTGCTACTACTGCTGCTGATGCTCGCACTGCCGCTGGCATCGATGCGGGGCTTCACGTCCAGATCGTCGATGTCGAGGAACGCCTCCAGGCGGCAGCCGGCGTTTGAGTTCGAGTTCGCGTTTGCCTTCTTCACACTACGACACTTCTTGGCCACGTTAAGACTGAGTGGCTTGTTCAGCTTCATCGGATACATGCGTGGCGTGCAATCCATATACCGTTTCCGGCTCTTGCCGTCCACCATTGTTGCGGGCGGCGTTATGCAGTCGCTGCCGGCGCTGCTACTGCTGCTGCTACTGCTGCTGCTGCTGCTGTTAATGTTGCTGTTGTTGCTGCTGCTGCTCTGCGAGAGACTCTCGGGAGAATAGGAAGCGGCGACAGCGGCTGCAGCGCTCTGGTAGGGCGTGCTCGACGGCGAGGGATAGCGCGAATTCACCACAGACTTGACCGGACTGCTGCTGGCTGGTGTATAGGGTAGCTCATATTGTCGCGACTGCGGCACATTCGGTGAGCCGCTCGAGAATTTGTGAGCGACCTTCGTTTGCAGCGCACGGCGATCCCGGTCAGAGGGATTTGTGGGCAGCTTCTTGTCGTTGAGCGAAACAACATCGATTTCCTCGTCTGCATGCGAAAAGGAACGAAAGTAGAAATAACCAAAAATTAGTAACCAGTGACGAGTGATTATACGAATGGAGTTTAAGTTGTACAGGAAACGAGATTAAAATAGAGTTAAGGGGCTACTTGAGCAAACAACTATAAAGAGTGAAAGCGAAACATTCTATAGGTACAGAGTAAAGAAGTAAAGTAAGCAGCGAGAGGCGAGTTAAGCTCTAGACTGAGTAGCATTAAAAAGGCTCTACTTGGAGTTGTTTAATATGGAGATCAATTCTTTAGATGGCAAATCTTTCAAACCTAAGAATACCAAGTAAAGAGTTGCAAGTAGAAGGACAAAGCTATTGTGTAATAAGTAACGAATAACTTCTAACGAGTAACGATTATTTGTATTGACAAACATATGGTCACGTGAATACGGCCGTTTATAGATTTAACAAAAAAAAAAAAAGCCCTGCAAATGTCTAGCGAATGTCAACGACAGTTCAATGACTACACAGACGCACACACACACTCAGAGCATAGAAACATGATGATGTCATTATATATGTGCATGGGATTGCGTATGCGTGGGTGGGCGGAAGAGGACAGAGCGAGAACTTGTGCCCTAGGCAAAGCGGATTAGTGTGTCAGAGTTCTGTGAGACAAGTGGACGGGCGGGCGGGCGGTCGGGTGGAGTGCTGACGCCACTTGCAACAGTATCGGAATTCAGGAAGCAATGGATTTGCGCACAGACAATGGGCTAGCGAGAGGAGACAACACAGCAACACCCCCACTTCCCTTCCCCGCCTCTCACTTCACAAAAGTGCTTTTGACGTCAGAAGCCGCAAACACTAGAAAACGTGAGCCGCTGGAGGGTGATGGGGGTTAGTCTGAAGGGGGGAGGGAAGGGGGTTCGCTGCGGGACGCGCTTTGCCAAAAACCGAAGAAAACCAAACAGGCATAGTCGCTGATAACGGTTTTACGCAAATGTACAGTTCTGTCTGCCCGCTTGTACGTGAGCGCAAAAGCTTGGGGTAGCAAAATAAAAAGACATAAGAAAAGGGAAATGGGAGACACGCAAACGCAGCGCAGTCTACATTTCCTCTGCTGCGATCTCTGCCCCGACCACCACCCCCCGCCGTGGTAGGGGGGACAAGGGGGTTGCTTTCAGCTTCCGTTGCTAATTTGGCGCTTCCGCTGGCGCGCGCGTCCATTGAACCACAAGTAGCGTAGCGTCCACTTCAACTTGAATCCCACAGCGACTGCGGCGACTGCTGCGGTTGCAATCAAAAGTTGGCCCAGCCCCATTTTGAATTACAAAATTTTCGAAAAAAAAAAAAGAAAAAAAATATAATACAATTATAAAGCAAGCTTTGCTACTGCTGCGCTTATCTAAACATTACTTGTGCGTCTCTCCCCTCATTCGCGCCAGAAACAAATAGCCGTCAGCGAGTATTTGCACAAATGCTGATTATGTATGCACACATGTGCATACACACGCACATGCAAGTGAGTGTGTGTGTTTGGTGACTGTGCAAAGGAAGACAATGATTAGGAGAGCTCGCAAAGAAGTTGGAGACTGCGCGCACAAAAAAGAAGACGAGAAACAACAAAATAAAAACAACACAGACGCTAAAGCTTAAAAGTTCAGACTGCAAAGCTGCATCAAAGTTCCACGTTCAATGTTTCAAGTCCAAGTCCAAGTGCAGCAGAGCGAGCGACCGCAATGAACGAAATCGAAACCAGGTAAAGTAGAGAAGAAGACGCAAGCCAGAGCAAGCGAGGAGAGAATGTATGAAAGAGAGAGAGAGAGAGAGAGAGAGAGAGAGAGAGAGAGGCAGCAGCGGCCTCCAACCAAGCGTTGCCTTAGTGGGCAACCACCTTTGGCAACATGTTGCATGACGAAGCAGCGGCGGCGTTGCATTATCAATACACGTTTACGTTTGGCTTTAAAGTAAACTAAAAAATTAATGTTAAAAACTCGCCCGACCACCAAACATGATAATGATGCTGATGAACGTCATTAGGCTGTTGGCTAGACAAGCAGCAGACCTTACCCGAGACCTCCACAAGAATGTTGCCCAACGGCCATTTTACTTTTTGTCTTTTCAAGTCGCAGCAGCAGCCGCAGCAGCGACAGCGATTGCCGGAATGCGGCCCCAGCAACAATGTCGCTCTTCATGTTGCTGACGCTGACACAGCATTAAATGTTGCTATGCACTCTTTTCGGTGAAAGATGCGCGCAGAGACCACCATTAAAGCTCCAAAGCAAAAGGAAGAAGCAAGGAGGAAAAGAGACAACATCGCGGACCGCACACAGTCGGTGAGAATCGCGCTAAGCAAGTATTAAAAACAAAATCAAAAGGTGCTGTTGTTGACTGCGACAGTTACAACAGCACCTCATACAAAACATTCCAAACGTTGCGCAAATCGATCAGCGGAGAATGCAACTTGCTTTACAACTGTCAAGTCGGGGGGTTTCCTCAAAAATAATTTATACGAATGCAGTGTGCAAAACAAAAAGCAAAAAACAAACGAAAACAACAAAAAAAGAAAAATAAAAACAATTGAAATGAACGGCAGACGGACGAGACGAAGGGGCTGCAAATGTGCATTTGTTTACAAAATGCACAAAGCAGTCGCAGCGGTCGGGGACAGGTGGAGGTTTTAGTCGCAACGTCGCACAGATAAAAAAAAAAGCAAAAGTATTGAAAAAGTGACAGAGACGTCACAGCTTTACGGCCGCTGCTGGCATCGCCGTCGCTGACTAAAACCAGACAAACTCGTTTGCAGCGCGCTGCGCAACACACAAGTTGCCAGCTTTTATGTTGCTAAGCGCACCAAGATCAAATCCAGACAACAAAACAGCTAAAGTAAAGTAATAACAATAATACAGTGGAGGCTCTATATAAACACCCATCATATATAATAGACCCAGAAGGTCAAACTAGCCTATATACATTCACTTGTTATGTGCAATCAATATCTACTTAGTATTAATTGATTACAACAATTTAAACTAAGCAAGTGAAATTATTGAGAGACCACTGTAATCAACATCTTGTTGTTGTTGCTGCTGCTGATGCCGTCGCCGCCGCTACTGCGCTGCTGACGTAGTTAATTACAATTGCAAATAAAGTGCACACAGACATACACAAGTGTAGACACGAGCACGACTAATAAGTTGCGCAACTTTTATGCAGCTGCCGGCACAGGCCGGTGGGCGGCAAGCAAAGAAGAACAAAAGGAGAGTAACGTCACAAACGCGCACACACGAAATACACGCACACACACGCACGCAAACACGCACACACACACACGCACACACACACGCACACACACACACACACAGCGCAATGCACATGCCCTATAAAATTTGCATATTGAGTTTGATTTTACAAACGAAAAACACAAAGAAAGGACAAGAGAGTACAGCACACAAGGGACAGCAAATGACAAGTGCATTGTGTAATTCACGAGGATACAAGATGAATCAGAGAGAGTGTGAGCGCGACAGAGGAAGGGCAAGTGAGAGAGGAATGCACACAAAGAGCGCAGGGATCATGCATATGCAATAAGCACCCTCTGCTTCTGCCGCCCTTGGCTACAACCGCTGCGCCGCTGCTCATGATAATAATCGAGATAAAGAGCACAAAGAAAGAATTGTGAATTCTGTTGCTGTTTCTGCCGTCGCCGCTGCCGCTGTGCACGTGTGCGCTCTAACGCAGAAAAACAAACAAAAAAAAAGCTTTAAAATTGAGCAATGTAAACACAACTGTATACAAAAAGCGCGCAAATGAAATTGAAATTGAAATAAAAGTAAAAATGGCATATGATGTAATTCTCACATGAGGAATTTCGAGCCTATAAAAGACGCAGACGAAAATGACGAAGGCAAGAGCTCTTATTTATGCTCGACAATTTTGTTCGCCCACTGTAAGGCAAACAGTAAAAAGACAACAAAAAAAATATAATAAAAAACAACAGCAATAAAAACCGATAAGCAACAACACATAATGATAAAATTAAAAGAAAAATAGAAAGACAAAATAGTTGACAATTCGACAACGCCCACACAACGTGCAGAGGAGGGTGTGGTCGCCTGCTTATTGTTGTTGTTGCACGTTGTGTACACGTTTGTAAATTGTTTAATAACATATTCGTTATGTTCAATTGCTGTGCTTGTGTTTCCTTCCAACTCAAGTTGCTCGCTTTGCTTTCCCCCTCCCTCTCTCCCACCTACCTTCTTACTTATTGCGCGCGCCTTTTGTGTGTGTTCTGTTTACGTTTCGTTTTTTTTTTCTCTCACCTTTTCTCACACTCTCTCCGATCATTCAAATTATAAGCACGAAAAGTTAGATCCAGAGCAGGAAGAACGAGCAAAAGCACAAAATTCGCACAGCTTGTTATTTATTTTGTTTATTAATCATATTCCTTGCTCTCCAGCATTGAATCGAATTGAAATTTTACGACATTTTTGACAATGATTTCATTTCATTGCAATTCACGATTCATTTCAAGTTTGTGCTCAGCGTTTTACAATTATTATTGTTTTTACTATATACATGTATATTAAAGTATCTTGCTGGAACCGATTCTTAGAAATTTCGCATGACGACATGGCAAAACTGCGTTCCCACGCTCGCCTCGCTCGCTCACTCGCACAGTGGCTGCAAAAATCAAAGCCAATTGCACGCTGACATCAAGAAGTAGAAGAAGAAGAAGAAGAGGCACGAGAAGGTAATAGACGCATATAAGTATGTATGTATGCTGTCAACATGTGTTCGCAACATGTCGCTGGCCACCACAATCAGAGTTAGCGCTAGTAGCAAAAACAAAAAACGATGTTTTGCGGTTTGGTAGCCAGCAGAAAGGCAAATACAACAAATACAAGAAAAAAGTAAACAAATTGCAATCGCAAATGAACAAAAGACAAAATGTTCATCCCGCGGCGGCGACGTCGCTTCCGCTGCTACTGTTGCTGCCGGGCACAATCTGACGACAGTATTCCCACGGGTCGGAGACTGCAGTCTGTGCTGCCTGTTGATGCAACAATTGCACTCTGCTCTATC
This sequence comes from Drosophila lacertosa, assembly GCA_004143845.1. Classification (NCBI taxonomy): domain Eukaryota; kingdom Metazoa; phylum Arthropoda; class Insecta; order Diptera; family Drosophilidae; genus Drosophila; species Drosophila lacertosa. Next base: position 18,931 of record SCDZ01000562.1, on the reverse strand, counting down.
TCTCTATCGCTGCCACTGCGCCTGCCCCACCCACCAAGCAGCATGACTCATACTTGAGCTTTACCCTTTACCCTGAATCAAAAACAAAATAAAAAAAGAAGCGCAATAAAACATAAAAAAGTCGTTAAGAGCGGGTGGAGCGGCTGCGGCAGTGGCATGTGCCGCCCACTGAGAATGCCGCAATGCGCCAGCGTCTAACATCAATATTTCAATATGCACACACACACATACACACAGGGAGAACATAAACTATGAAAATGACAACGAAATGCGTCTGGCAACATTTTAGGCAACGCTGGAAACATATTCGTGAATTTTTTTGGGCACGCCAATTAAAGCGCTGGCAACATGTATATATACACGACGCGATGTCTCCGGTTAAGGCAACAACAACTTCCGAACGCGTCCGCCCAACCAAAAAGGGAGGCTCGTTGGCGTCGGCATAGTCGTCGTCATTGCCAAAAACAAAAAAAGAACATAAAAAATTTAATAAAAGCAGCGGCGCATCGTCAGTGTGTGTGTGTGTGTGTGTGCGAGAGCCAACCGACGACGTCGCCGTCGACCTTGAGCATAACAATTTATTGCTTCACGTGTGCGAATAACCAGCATAATGAATGCGTGCGAGTGAGCGAGACGCACAAAAGGCTACGGGGGGAGAGCGCACACAAGAGCATGAGAGAGACACGCACAAATAGAGAGACAACAGGCGACGGCGGCGTCGACGAGTGTGGCGGGTGCTTTTGTACGGACTTGAAAGACGCGCCTAGCAACAGCGCGCGGCGTAAGAAACGCACACAAGCAGAGCGCACAAGTTTGAAATAAATATATGTATGTTTGTATGTATGTATATAAAAAAGTTGTTAGCCTTTTGGACCATTGTTAAAGCTTTTTATTTTGTTGTTGTTGCTGGATGGCGGTGGTGCGATTTGGATTGGGCCAAATGTTGTAACTTGGCGCTAAACGCTGCCAAAGAGCCAGACGCATAAATTTGTGCGCCGAACGAAAGTAAAAACAAAACAAACAAACAAACAAAAAAGGAAAGCAGGAATTCTGAACTAGCATTTTTCCCACACTCCTTGCCAAGCCACAGCCCCTCCCCACACAACCTTGTCCTTGGCCGCACTCTTTTAGTTGTAGTTTGCACAGAACACGCATCGTCGACGTCGTCGCACCATTTCTGGTTAGTTTTATTTAATTGGTAATTCAAACAACTACAACTAACCGCCGAAGCAGGGCGACGTCGGCTGCGGCAACACTCAAACTTTTCATAAGCTTTTGCGCGTTCCTGTTTAGTTTTGGTTTCTACGCACTATTTTATGATTGTTCGACCTTCGTTCAGTTCATTAACATTTTTTTTCAGTTCGAATTGGTTTCGGTACTCGAAATAACACACGCATAGCAACAACAACAACAACAACTGCGTATCGGTTAGGTTTTTTTTTATTTTGGTACGCATAGCAAAAGGTGCGAAAATGGCAATAAAACAAACAGCAACAACAACTAGCAAAAGGCGCCAACAAATGCTAAACACAGCTGCTGCTGCCTGCCATCGAATAGAAGAAGAGGCAATTACCGTATGTTTATACGTTTAAGAGTGTGTTTGTGCGAGTGTGTGCACATAACTTTATTATGTATACATGCATGTAAATACGCAAAATTAGAGAAAACGAGCGACAAAACTAAGATATGTTAATTTTAATTGATAAAAAAGAAGAAGAAAAACTTAAGAGCTGCTCGTTAATTGTTATATATATTTAAAAATCGTTGCTCTTTCCCCCGCTGTGCGATCGCATCGCGTCTTCGCTTACACACACACACACATATTTAAATTACTAATGAAGCGTCACGCGCGCGTTGAAACACACGCACACACACCGCGACAAGCTTTTAATCTGCAGCACGCACCTGCTATTGTAGTTGTAGTTGTAGCTGCTGCTGTTGCCGTGCGTGAATACTAAAATACGCAAAAAAGAATTAGCTATTCCGTTTGATTTTTTTTTTTGCTTTGTTGCCAAGTGTCTAGAAAGCTGTGTGCGTGTGTGTATGTGTTGTGCGTATCAAGTTGATATTTCGCTTTCCTCTTGACAAATTATTCCCTCACACACTTGTGTATATACAGCACTGGACATACAAATAGCGCAGATTTAGTTTATTAGTTATTTTTAAATAAAAAATTTGATATGCATTTTTTTGTAGTTCATTAAATTAGCCAAATAATCCAAATAAAAAAAATTTGTTCAATGAAATGAAAATTGTATTAATACTATAAAAATCACCTGATCAGACGAAAGTCAAGGCTTAAAATAACGGAACAAATTAAAGCTAAGCAACATGCCAATACAATATAAATTTTTTTTTTTAAAATGGTCTATTTTAATTCATTTTTACACATTGTGCTATTTACATGTCCAGGGCTGTACATATTTGTGATACGTTTTCAATTATGAATACTGCCCAACGACGGCTGCTATCAGCACCAAAAGGCGACAACAGCAACAGAAACAACAACACAAGAACAACCGATTCGCACATTGCGGGCTTTTTTATCGACTCACGCGCACGACTTTTTAGCAATTGCAAGCGCCTAATCATACACAAATTCAAATACACACACATTAAATACATATTTATATATACATATGTACATATATTTTTTTGTATTTGGGTATTTAATTATAAATATGTACATACATATTGAGAAGTCAAGCCAAACAGCAGCCAAAAAAATGTTTATTGTGTGGGCGTCTTACGTTAATAGTTGAAAACACACCACACAACACACGCAAACGCACACACGCGCACATATACACAACTATTTACAAATGAAAATAGACAGTGGGAGATCGTGCTCGCCTAGTAACAGGCAACACCCAAAGTATAACAGTTCAGCTGCACAACAAAAAGAAGAACAAACTAAAGACATCGCATATTTAATACCCATGCTGAATGCACATATAAATATGGAGTGATTCACCCACTTTTTATTTATTAACAGTTTTGGGAACTGATCAAAAATATATGTATATATATGTTCAAGCTGACATCACATTAGGTGACAAAATGGAAATATACTTTACAAAGAGTATAAATAAACAAGTTTAACCGTTGCAATCGGGTGTAACCCACAGCGCAATACTCATTGAAAGCGAAAATGCACCCTATCATTTATACGTAAAAAAAAATAATAATTATAGACAGTCGTCAAAAAAAAAAAAGGAAACTCAATAAATTCTACACAAGCATATAGCTAATATACTCTTTTCACTTTGGCAAACGAGTATAACAACTGTTCAAAGCTTGCGCACAGCGCAGCCAATTTACGCGGGCAGCGCTGTCGTCTGCAATTGAAATTCCGTCCCCGGCAATATGCGTTCAGTTGCGAGTGTGAGTGCACTCGGCACACACCACACGCAAGCAGCAAACAGCAAGAGCGGAAGCTGGAGCCGGCGAGAGTAACAGACGCAGACCTTACTGTGCAGTTGTTCGATGCCGGCCGCATCGATGCCAAGACACCGATGCCGACGTCAAAACGGACGCTGACGACGACGCGTCGGTGTTGCTGTTTGACTACTGTGTGCTTTTTGTGCATGTTTTGCTTTTGCTTTTGCTTTTGTTTTTGTTTTCTTATTTTATTATTATACCAAAACAACAAAGGTAGGCAATAATAATAATTGTGAGTAAAGAAGAAATAAGGTAGTCAATTCGCTTCGAGTCACACACTGCCTGTGTGTAAGTGACTGAGTGAGTGGGTGTGTATGTGTGTGTTTGTGCATGCGGCTGCAGTTTGTGAATGAAAAGCAGACAACAACCAAACGATAAGCTTTACGCGCCAAATCGTAATTGTGTTCGTGTGCGAGTAGTAAAAGGTTCAAGTAGTAAAATAGTAGATTTGTTTGGGCGAGGGTAGCTCAATATGTTTTTGGTTTTTTTTATTATATCTTTTTATTAATTTATTTCGTTTCTTTGAGCAAGCAGAGAAGTGGAGGATAAGAAGCAGCAGCAGCATTGCAAAGACATTGAACCCAAAAAACTAAAAGCCATGTTAGGGAGGGCAAAGGACGAAGGGTGTGGCGCTAACGCCACGTGGCATGAGCGCAGACATCCTTGAAACGCGGCTTGTTGTTACCCAGCAGGATGAGAGCACTAAAGAGAGAAACCGTTTTTATTTTGGGCGTAGTACAAACTGCGCAAGACGCCGCTTGGGGATGCTTCCTCACAATTTCGCGAGAGGATGACGCCATGGGCCGCCGGGCCAAACAAAATATATACATATATACATATGTATGTGTATATACAACACATAATGAGCCATGAAAGCCACGCGCCATCACTTACTATGGGATTGGGTGGACACGGAGGGAATGGGGTGGGGTAGGGCGTGGGGTTTGTGGAAGGTTCCGTGTAATGCGTAGGCTAGAAGGCGCCAACGAAATGTACAAATATTGCAGTGGAATGGGTAAGGAAAATCAATGAAAGCTTTTTACTCAACCCGCGTAGAAACAACACAAACATAGTAACAGACAGCCGGCAAAACTGCGCTGCCGCTGTCACCGCCGACGTCGCCGTCGCTCTCAGCATGTGGGCGTGTGCAAATGTGTGCATCGAAAGTTTACTACGTTTGCTGTTGACGTAGGCGATCGATTTTTTGGGCGCGTCATCGTTCGCCCACACAACCAACACTAGTTGAATGCCTGTGCAGCTAGCAAAAGGATGATGCGAATGTGAGGTGAGAATTCATACCGAAGTACCGTTGATCGCGGGCTGGTGTAGTGGGGATTTCTGAGAGTTAGTTAACGAGCGAGAAAAGTACGGTTTTATGACTTAATTAAAGTAGAAAGTGAAAATGAACAACGAGAGGAATTCAGAGTATAGAGTAGGCAATGTTATTAGGAACATTCAGACAGAATTAAAGCGTACAATTTAAGCACAGTGGGACAAAGTGTGTAAAATAAGTTTTTTGTATATATTACTCACCGGAATCGGAGGGCGTCTCCAGATTGGTCTCCATGTCGTTGCAGCGCGTATAACTGTGATCACTGATGTGGCGCATATAGAGGCTGTTGTTGCCGTCAAGCGACGCCGCCGAACCGCAGCTGGAGTCAACAATCGAGCAGTCGCCGTCATCTGAATCGCAATCGGAACTGGTAGCTGTTGTCGCCGGCGGCGACAGTGTGGCAACTGCATCGGCGGCAGCGGCCGCCACTGCAGCGGCGGCGGACGACGATTCCAGAGACTGTTGGGTGAGCACCTCGAGGACATCGCTGAACTGCGGCTCGCTGGACATGCGATAAGGCAAATCGATACGCTCCTTGCTTGTGTTCTGCAGCTCGCGGCTCAAATGATCAATGTAGTTGGCGTCGGCGCTACTCGTCAGCGATATATTGTTGCTGCCCATGACGCAGGCGCGCAGATCGACATTGTGCCGGAATTCGGGCAGCATCTCGTCGTCGCCCATTGGGAAGGATGTGTGACTGCTGTTGTTGTTGTTGTTATTAGCTGCAGCAACTGAATTTGAATAGCGCTGTTGATATTGCCACCATTGCTTTTGCTGCTGCTGTTGTTGTTGCTGCTGCTGTTGCAACTTTTGTTGCTGGTGTAGTGTTTGTTGCTGCTGTTGTTGCTGTTGTTTGTGCTGCGTGTTGCTTTTGCGCAACAGCGAACCGCCCGGCGGTATATAGGGCTCAATGTGCATTTTACAGGAATCGCGTTGCAGCGTTGTTCGCTTTGGTATCAAAATTGTGGCCGTTGCCGGTTTGCCGTTAACAGTTGACCTGCAACCGTTCTTTCTGCTGTTAATGTTGCTTTCATCGCAGTTTTCGCTGTTGCTGTTGTTGTCCTCCTCCTCTGCGTCATCATCCTCCTCCACCTCCTGGTCCGGTTCGCGTTTAATCAGCAGCGTGCTACCCGTCACGACAGACGGCGGCACAGCACCGCCTTCGCTGTAGCTGGAGGCTGCCGAATTGCTGTTGTTGCAGCTGCTGTTATTGTTGTTGCCGGCAGCGCTGCCACCTTTGCCGTTGCAACTGGCCCCGTTGGCGTTGCTGTTGCTGCTGCTGCCGAACACCGACCACATGCAGTCGACGTTGCGCAGCTCGTGCTTGTTGACAATGTCGTTCAGATCGTCGGAGATCCAGTTAGTTGAGCTGAGCGCACGCTGGTCGGCCGCAATCTTGGCCACGTCGTTCTGTATGCTGGGCAACCTGAAGCCCAGGTCCTGGATGTCCATAAGTTCGCTCAGCTCCATATCCATGAAGCTCAGCGACGAGCAATATGTGGCATCGTCCACGTCAAACTCGGACGCACAGTTAATTACTCCGTTGCATATGGTCGCCATTTTTATTATTTTCTTTTTAATTCCGTTTATTATTCTGCGAGTTTTCCCGCTTGTTTGTTGCACAGTTCTAACTGTAAGCGCTAAAAATTTGGGGGAAAAAACAACAAAAAACATATATAATATTTGTGTGTGGAAATAAACAAACTAATTGTGTAGAAAACCATAGATTTTATTGTTAAACCTAATTTAATATTTTTCATATAGTCATAACTAAAATACAATTTATTTAACTTCAAAATATTTTGCTTTTTCAGATTCCATTGTATTGTTTTTGATTTTCCGTAACACTTTGGACTCTTCCTAAAACAAATACATACACACACACACAGCCAGATGCGTAAGGCATTCACGACTTACGAAGACGCCATCTTGAAAGCACGTAGAAAAGAAAACAGGACACATGCCAAAGCAATAGAAAGAACGTTGTAATTTTCGCTCATAATCTTCAATTTCATTTTTTACTACGAATATAGCCGCGTACGCTGCCGCCTGCTGACGTAGCGCGAGCTCAGTTCACAAATGTTATCAGAGGAATGCGCACCGTTAAATTATAAATAAATTGTGTGAATTTTTTTTTAGCTGCTTCTTGATTTTCCGATCTGAGTGACTTAGCAACACACGCTGACATATTTGCAGTTGACTCAAATATTAAACACACAAGCACACTCACACAAAACGTAACAGCTAACTGATAAAAGCTGATCTCTCTGCATCTAATCTATCTCTTTTCCGCGCGCTTACTCTATTTACACATCATTTGTATTGCATGCAAAACGAACGAGCGAACAACTGAACGAACGAACGGGGAATGAAGCAGCCACTTGCTTCTGCAAAACAATTCGTAACGGTTAAACAAGAAACAAGAAGAAATAAAAATGATGCCGCCTCTTCTGTCTCCTCTTTCGACAGCAACGGAAAGCAAAAAACGAAGGATACTGCAAAATAGCAGAAATTGCCGGCATATTTTGGTAGTCAGCATGTGTGTGTGTGTGTTTGTATCCACATACATACATACATACATGTATAAAAAGCAAAGTAGTTGTATTTGACTGTTTGCTCCCTATACGTTTCTTTTGTCTATTTTATTTCGTCTAATTTTCGTTGCAATTTTATGCAGAATACGGTAATCTATTCACACATACAAACACATACATACATACGTAAGGTATTTAATACTTGTCTTTATTTTAAAATTCATTTTACACTTAGCTTACCTTTAACTGCGTTTATGCAATTTAACTTTTAATCCAATTTGATAAGTTTTGCTTGCTGGTTCTTACGTGTTTATTTTTGCTGTTTTCACTTTGGATCGTCGCCACAGAAGAGCAAACAAATTACATTTATAACTAAGTTTGGACACCCGACACCCGAAAAAAATGACAGCGAGCGCAAAGCTCACTGTTAGCAACAAAAAAACTAAAAAAAATATTTTCACTTAAACTTTTGCGTCGAATTGCGTCAAATAATATTTTCGCCGTCTTTTTTATTTTCCTTTAAGATTCTACGATGAAAATTGTAAATGGAGCAGCTGCATCTAATTCTCTCTTCCTGCTTTCCTTTTGACCGCTATGTTTCACAAACACTTGCACACAGAAGACACTCGCACTAAACTACTAACAATTGTCTACTCGTTGTAGCGGTATTTTACTTTGCTGCTACTGTTGTTGTTTTTTTGTTTTATTTCTCCTTTTTTACGTGTAGAAAATTCACATTCACTTGTGTTCAGAGTTTAAGGCTTTGCTCTGATTTGCGGATGCTGCTGCAATTTGTTAAAAAATTTCGGGTAGATGTTGACCAATGTCTTAAAAAATTAATTCAAACTTTTTTCGCTTGCTGTTAGCGGTGTGTCTGTTATTACGAAATGTTTAATATTTTGCATTGTAACTTATTTATTTGGTAATTATTTTATTTTTTGCGTTGATTTTATTCAAGTGAGTCCGACAGGAATTTTGGGGATTCCTGCTTATTTTATTTTGTTTGTATAATTAATTTCAATTCGTCTATTGCTTTGCCTAGTTAATTCAATCCAGAATATTTTTAATTATTATTATTATTTTTTTTTTTTTTGTTGGGCGGGAAACAGCCAAAATCTACAAAGACGAAGAGCCAACTACGCGCCGCACGTTTAGCCGTGCCGGAGTCACAAATAAGAGTGTTGTTGAGAATCATTTCTCACACAAATCGGAGCGCCGCAATATCGGCTGCGCTCTTCGAGCGTGGTGGATAGTAAGCTGTGCGACAATTGAGTAGAAAACGTGTGAGTCAGTGGTGTATTTTCATATGCTTCCTTTTTACACGACTAGTGGTGTGTAAACACGCCGGGCCTAAACGTGAATTTCATTAAACAGCGTAACTCTCAGCGTAACAGCGTAAATCTAACTAAAGTACTCACGTGTCGCGCTCTCAATATGCCGACGCTCTCTGTTTATTTACCTTTGTTCTTGGGCTCTGCCGGCCGGCTAGCGTTTGAGTACATTTTTATATTGAGCGTGAGTGCGAGCGTAGCGTGAGCGTGTTTGCGTGCATGTGGGCATTGTTTTTTTTCATTTCTTTTTTCGTTTTGAGTGAAATTGACCGTAGTCAAGATTTGTTTACAAAACAAAATGCGTTTTCTTGTTTTTGTTGTAACGAATATAAACAATAAAAAATTGTGCTAATGCAAATGCATTATTTTCTATGCCTGTGCCTACTTTAAACAAACAAATGTTCATATGTATGTACATACATATATGCATTTATGTAAAGCAACAACAAAAACATGTAACTTAAGCTTTTTTTAGCGCTCGTCCCCCGCACAGCACAAAGTTAAGTTTTAGGTGCCAGTTGGCAACTCCAATTTCAATTGCTGCTCGTCAAGTTGATTGACCCCTTGAACTTTGTGCGTCAACTCGAAAGCCCAAAGACAAACCGCAACTACCGAAAGAACAGCAACAAAAACAACGGCGAACAGAAGCAGCAGCCAAAAGCAGGCGCAGCGCAAAGTGAATAACAAAATTTAAAAAAAAAAACAAAAACAATATTTTTTATTGAGGTAGGTTTAATACCTAGCTAGCAATGGGATTACTGCGACTAGCGGATACCCTGTGCACATTTGTGGTGTGCTGTTAGGAGTGATGGACTAGTAGTTACCCTATACATGCGATTTTCCACTTCCACAAAACAAAAAGTTTCCAAGTTTAAACCTTGGTTTGACTTGTTTACAATTTGAAAAGCTAGCGTATTAGTTTTGTGCATAGCCCAGAAACATGGAAAGTATTTTTTCTTCAAATGGTTCAGTTTTTCATAAATGTTCCCCATGTAAGTTAATTATTACCGCTCTATAAAAGCTAGCAACTTGAAACATATATTCGTGCTTATCTTCGTCAGATAAGATGTTCAGATTTTTTTATTTGTAGAAATTAAAAATTTTATGCACTCTAACGAAATCAATTAAGATAACTAAAATTTCTATTTCTCTATGCAAAGTAAAAGAAAGAAGTATAAATGATGTTATTATTATAGTAAATCAATGTTAAATTATTATTTTTTCAGCTATTTTATTTTTAAAATTGTGCAATTGTATGCATTTATTTTAAAGACAAAGGAATATATGTATGTATATATTAAATCAACTTTTCACTTTCCCAATGAGTGTATCCTAAAAACCGAATTGCTCAATTAAATTTGTTATCAAGTGTAAAAAAAATCCTCCTGTCTCAGGCGACGTTTTCACGGCAATATAAAATAATATTCTTTCCATTTATTCAAGTAGGGAATTCGTTAAAAACAAAAGGCTTTGTAACAAAATTTTAACACTTGTTGGAATAGGATAAAAGGTGGGTTGGGGGGAAGGATAAGACACGAACAGGGGCACTCATGCCAAAAAATCGTTATGTTACATTAAAAATTTCTTTGTTGGACAAGACTTATCAGATAGGTAGAAGAATAGAATATTATTATATATGTATAGGTACATATATACATTGAAAATCTGATATATGTTCCTACATACTCCCATATGTCGATGAAATAGATATGATCATCATATGATATTCAACTCGTCAAATGCCAAATTTAAACACCCTATCTATTTGTATGAAAATGATTTTTGCTTTTAAAACTAAAAATTGTGTTTCGCGTGCACTTTGAATGCACCTACCATATATGTATGTAACTGCACATACAAATGCATGCATGTCTGTACATATGTATGTTTGCTTGTGTTTTTGTGTATACTCTGCATTCACATACCCGTTATTTTGGTCGAAATTTACGTTCGCATTCGCATTCGCATTCGATTTATTTATTTACGCAAACAGAATAGACTCAACAAAATAAAGGCGGCGGCGACGATGAAGAAGAAGTTTTCGTCAAGTTGCCGCGCATTTCGCCTGTCACTTTTGTATTTTTTGCTTTCTTTCGTGCATTTTACGTTTAGTTTTATTTTCAGTTGTTGCAGTTGTTGTTGTTGCTGGTGCTGTCGCTGCTACTGCGCTGCACTTTTGTATTTCGATTGTTGCTGTTGTTGCTTTTGTTGGTATTTTGCACAATTATTTGCGCGTGTGTAAAAATTGCTGCTCGTTCTGCTTGTCGTTGTTGTTGTTATTATTATTTTTGCGCCTTTGCCATTTGCTATAGTAGAAAAAGCTACGCCGTTGCGGCAAAAGCCAACTGCGTAAATAAAGCAACAAGTGTGGCCCTCAGTCCACGTCTAGTCTGGCGCGGGCAGCGCAGTCAGCTGTTGTTGCTGTTGTGCTTATGTTAGTAATGCTAAAATACTAAATTATCTAATTTTAATGCTAATTCTAAAAAGTCATTAATATCGGAATATTAATTGGTTTCTCTTCTTTACACCTAAACGCTTGCATATGATTGCGCAATTCGTAACGGTGCACCGATAACATTTCGTTACAAGTGTGCATAATCCAAGAATCGCATGAGCTTTAACACCGCACTCACTCTCTCTTTTTGTCGCTCTCTGCCTTGCCTTGGGTTCGCCGCACATTGAAAGGCTAACACGTGTGGTTACATTGTAATCGGGCACGGCGGGCGGGCGGGCGTTTAACGTGACGAGAGGTGGGCGTTTAACGTGACGAGGGGGCGAGCGGCGACGACATGCTGTTACAGTTTACAGTTGATAAGAAGGTGTCGCCATTGTTGTTGTTGTTTCGTTTGGCAGCTGTTGCTGTAATTGCAATTTTAATGCGTCGCAGCAACAACTTTAATGGAACCAAAAGAGTTGCAAATACTGTAGTAAAAGCTCTCTTCAGCGGACAACTCACCTCTCACCTCATCTCACCTCTCCTCCAACGTTCGTAATTTGTTTTGTTTTCTTTCCAGCTAAGCGAGAAGACCGTTTAAAATGTAAATAAGAAAAATACATGGCATATGCATTTATATTTATATTTATTTACCTTTTAATAAATTTTGTAAGCTTTTCAAGTACAATTATATAGAATCAACAATCAAATACTTTATTAAATAACTTTTTTTAAATTTTATTTTAAGAATGTCACCCAGCATTATTTTTAACTTTTATTTGAGTCAAGGTTTGGTTTATATACGGAAGAGGGGACAGTTCCGCAAATCAAGCTAGATAAAAGTTTCCAAATTCAATTCGTGAGTAGAACCCACGATTTAATAGTAAAAACCTAAAAAAAGACACTGCGTGTTTTCACAGCGGTGCCATCGACCAACAAATTTTACTCGTAACCAAAAATTAAAGTTAAAAATTGCAAAGAAACTAAGTTTGCTAATTTCAAGCCAAATAGATGCAAAAGATCAAAACAGATAAAGATATCCATATAGATTACATCGAATTGTCGATTCACCTGGGGCGCGTCTCGAAAAAATCTTCATACTGTATTTGGCACGAATATACCCGAGAATATACACATGTACATACATACATATGTACATATATTTAAAATTAATGTACATAGCATTGCACAAAACCAATATACTCCTTATATATACTTTAAGAACAAGTATATGTACATATGTATACAAGTCATTTTTCTTAGAAAGCAAGAAAAACCGATTGAGACTAGGAAAATTTACCTGCTTGAAAAGATGTTCGCAGAGCTTCCATTTTTGTATTTACCTGAATACCTTTCTATGAATGTATGTATGTATACAATTGCATACATACATAAGTATGTTTACCTGAACCTATTCGAATACTTGAAGGTGTGCGTGATATGTTTTGGCCAATTGTTGGACACACGCAACCTTTTTTATGGCCTCCACTTTGGCAACTTTTGTGGTCAACTGCGTCGTTCTAGCCAAGTTCCCATTTAAAAAAATGTATTTACGTAAGTAATGCAACTAAAGGAAAGTTCAGGTTGAACTTAAAAAGTTTGTCTTTAACTTAAGTGTATTAAGTATTGAGAATATTAAAAAGTGCAAATTGAGTCTTTAAACAAAAAGCGTCTTATACAAATGCCAAAATAATAAATTAAGCAAAGAAACTAAAAACGAATAACATTTGTTTAACCATAAAAACGCTGCGCATAGACATAGGGTATACAGTTTTCGGTTTTGTCGTTCTTTTGCGTTGTTTTTTGTCCAGGGCGCCAGCCACCGGTAAAGTTGCGCAAAAAAATGCAATGTATTGTTTGGAAGCTTTGAAAGCTATTTAGATTCATTATGATTCATAACAGGGCGTCAAAAGCTTTTTTCGATTTCATCATTTTGCAAGTGATCAAAACGATTCTAGAAATTGATGAAATGTGAGTGACAAAGGTCGCAAAATGCACAAACACACCAGACACACCTACATAAATATATATACAGTTACACCTGTATTTATTAACACGCATACATACATGCATATGTTCATTTGTTTGCAGATGAATTTGATGCGTTATTGCTTTTATCTACATTTGCGTTAAAGTGCACTTGAGCGCGGCACTTCGAGTGCATTTGTTTATCAATTGAATATGTGAGTGCGCTGGGTGGGTGAGCAGGGCCGCAAGGGAGTAAGGGAGCAAGCGACACGATTACAATGGAAATGTAGATGTGCAATTGGTGAGTTTAACAAGGATTACGCACAAGTGCAAAAAAAGCAACTGGGCACAAAGAAGACAAGCGGCAACAGCAATAATATGCCTAACACAAGTAAACAGACACAAACAGCAGCAGCTGCAAAAATAACAAAACGTTAAGAAGACAGCGGCAAAGACAATGCCGAAGACGCTGCCGTTGTGGTACAGTCGCGACGTATGAATACACACAAACGCACACATAACAAACGGCAAACGGGCAGATAGTTGGACGGACAGACATTTGGCAAAAGGAGACAGCAAATGCAGCGTCAAGCTTTATAACGGAATGAACCTGCACTCAACAGACTCAACCAACACACACACACACATACAACACACAGAGCGGGCACGACGCACGCTCAGCAGTAATTTTTTTTGGCTGGTTTCGTTTTACGAGCAGTCAGCGCCGGCTAAGAAACTGCACTCAAAACAAACGCTAAGAACAACAATATTTAGCTTTAGGACGCAGAAGCCGAAGTTTTGCCCATTCGGCTGAAGACCGCGCACGGCGCAGTCGACGCCGTTAGCGGATCTTGATTGTTCCATGCCGGTATTTCACAATGTGTGTTTATTATTCATTTAACTTTATATGTATGTATATTCATATTCATATTGTCAATGTACATTTGTACGAGCATTTACAAAGTACATGTATATGCACATTGTTGGATTTCGCCAGCAATTGAAACAAACCATTAACTAATTATATAACTAATAGGCCGGCCAGTGTATCATTGCAAAAATCGTGAAATTTTCGACATACTATGTAAGTGTCAGCCAGACACACGAGAGAGACTGTGGCAGCGCAAGTGAGCAAGACAGGAACACACCACGCTGTGGTGAGGACGGGAATGGGAATGGAAGTGTGCGATTTAGCGTGAGAATGAGCGGCATTTGAGTGGAAATGTCACACGCTTGGCAACATGCTGCGGCAACATGCTGCAGCAACATTCTTCGCGGGCAACACAAAAGTCACTTTTCCCACAGAGTTTTAAATGGAACAGGGGTGGGAGTGGGTGGGGGATATGGGATGGGGTCGATTTGGTTTGTTGCCTATATGCTGCCAATCAAGGTCATTTGCCAATTTGCACTGTCCTTTTACGCCTCAAAAGTCTGCGCCGAAATTACATTAAAGATTTAAAAGGTGTCTGCGTGGGAGGGGGCGTGGCAGGGGGAGGGGTTGGTTGGAACCGCACCCCTTTCAGACACATACAATATGCACAGCAAAAAAAGGTGCTTATCCCCGTTGCCTTGAGGTCTGTCTGCAAATGTGGCCCAAATACCCGACAAAGCCTCGGGGCGTGGCATGGGGCGGGTAGGGGGTAAGGAAAAAGGGAAAAGGAGGTGGGGTTGGGGGTGGGGATGAGGGTGGGTGCCGACATGTGTCGCTCGCGTTGCGTGCTGTCTGCGACCTTCAGCGAGCGTAATGAAATCCGAGCGGCAGCAACAAACAAACTTGCCAGACAACAAGAACAAGGCGCAGGACATTCAACTTGCCGAAGGTTGGCAAAGGAGAATAGGACGTGGAATTGACACAGACAGCTTCAGGAGGTACAAGGGCGGGAGATAGGAGGTTGAGAATTAGGTTTGCCTCGTTGCGTGCTGCGCAATCAACAAAATCTCCGAAGACTACGTCGTTCGTCCTTCGTCCTTTGTTTTTCGTTCCCTGTTCGGCTGCCTACGCCTTATGCTCAAGGTCATCCAAGCAGCCGACGACCCTGCAGCGTCCTGGCGCCTCTTCCTGTGCGCGCATCCTGATTGCGGCCCATAATAAAGTCTGCGTCGCCGCCGGGAAAGCGACCCAAGTCGCGGAAAATCAAGGACTGGGAACTGGGCGCCGGCATCCAGACAGCTTCCTCTCCAGCTCCTGCTCCAGCTTCTTCTCCAGCTCCCCAGCCGCCATGCTCAAGGACACGCGTCCGGCCAAAAAGGGACGCAAAACATGAATTCACAATGTTTTTTTTAAAGGCAAATACATTTTATTACAAGTCAACATATAAATCATTCAACTGTTATTTATTTATGTACAAATATAGAATTTTGGTTAATATTTGGAAACATCTTTTTTATTTAGCATAATTCCTTTTTTTTAAACAAATACATATATAGTTAAGGCAAACTTAAATTATTGAAAAGAAAACCTTAATTAAACATTGATGATATTTGAAATATAAAAAAAATAGAAATATATACATTCAAAATAATATTTACATGTAAATATATAAAAAATGTACAAACAATAAAACATTTAAAGAGTCTAAAAATAAGTTTAATACTGGGCTTTACACAAATACATTTTTCGATAGATATTTTTTAAAATGTATATACATTTATTGATAATAATAATAAATCATTTTTATAAAATAAAAGATAAAAAGTAAACAGCGTTCAATTTTTTATCATTTAAATTCTTAATTCCTGAAAAGTATAAGTAAGTATAAGTGTAAATGTATTAGAGAATAAGTATAGCAGGGCGAGTATAGGAGTAAAAATAAAAATCAAAAAATAGCCAATTTCAATACTAGATTCTTGCAATTTGATTTGTACAAAGACTTTTTTATTTAAGTTTAGAAAATTTGCTATTTCTATATTTTATGGAATTAACTTTATGTAATGGCAGCTTAGCTTAGGGTATCTGCTAGTCGGGCACATCCTGTATAAAGCATGATTGTCAACTATAATAGACTTTACTTAATGTTCAATTAAATAAATCTTTGTCAAAGTTTAAATCCTTGCTCAAACATTAAACTTCAACTAACGAGACTTTAAACACCCTTTAGTTAAGCTAGTTTTTAAATTATTTAACGGCGTTTTTTTAAACCATTTGATCCTACTATATATGTAGCTAAAGAATTGATATATTCTCAAAACGTTTGACTAACAAAAACTACAACTTAATGAAATTCTGCCTTAAAGGAATTAAGTTTTGAGATCCAAATCAATAGGCAGGTATTGCAGAATTGGGGAAAATGCACGTGAAAAGCGGGATTCATATTAAACTTGTGGCGCCCTCTGCGAACGAGCAACGAAAGTGTTTGAAGAGTGAAAAGTGGAAAGTGAAAAGTGAAAAGTGGGGCTTAAGGGTTCCGACAAAGGACTCACTCGAAGCGCTAAGAGGGCGTCGCTGCCGGCGGCGGCGTTTTTAGAACAACAGCGATTAAAAGATATAAGATTGCAGCGGGTAGTCGCCAGCAAATACCCTGTCAAGATTTTGGTAACATAGGTTAGACTTATAAAACCGCTTATGAATCCAAAATACAGCGCAAATTATTCAATTTTTTATATACTTATGTTCTTTGCTCCTCTTTTTATTTTGTTAAGATTTTTTTCTTTGTAGTTCAAAAATCCTTCAGTAAGTTCTAATTTTTTTCTTTTTAGCTTTTAATTAAAACATGACGGAATCGAACCCTGGGACAGTCTTTTTAAGTTCAAAGAGTTTAACGATTTGAAACAAACATAAGCCTTTAAGTTAAGTGCAAAGTGAAATTTATCAGATAGAAAACTTTCCACAAGCTCATTATATAATTTATTCAAATCCTGAGAACTCACAAATAATTTTTGTTACTTAAACTGATTAAAGTTACTTGCTTTACCTTACAGTCGATGCCATCCGCTGCGTTGACCTAGCTACAGGGTATGCACGGCAGCAACAAGCGCAATTAATGACAGCGCAGACAAGACCAAAAAGTAAATGGAGAGGGAGAGAGAAGAAAACAGAAAAAAAGACCCCACGCCCCGTTGGAACTGTTGGAACTGTTGGAATTGTTGGAATTGTTGTCTGTTTCTGGGCACTTGATGGCTCGACGTCCTCCACTTGAGGTTATCTGAGGGAAATCATTAAACACACACACACACACAGCCAAAAATGATAAGCATGAAAATTGTGGCCTGCAGTCACGTCTTGCTTTTCCTCCCCACACTTTTCCTTTTCCATGCCGCTTGCATAAGTTCGCTTTTCACAATTTTCCTTAGCTAAATTGCTTTTCTTTGCGTCCAATTTTTTTAGTTTTGGTCCTTTTATTGTCTCATTTTTTTAAAGCTTAGTTAAGCTTTTTTGAATAGATTTAGAATTTTAATAATAAATAAAAATGTAGTTCTTTTTGTTTATTAATTAATCATACAAATTTGAATAGTATTTCAATAAAACAAAACTTTTAATAAAAATTAAAAAGATTGGTTAAACATTCTTTGCATTAATTATAAAAAACTTTGATAAATAAAAAAAATCACTTATTTCTTATCGAGGATTATTTGGAATCTTAAGATTATCGTATATTTTTTAAAGTTTTTATTTTTTAAAACCTGCCAGACTTCAGTTCTTGAGTTTAATTCAATTGAGTCTATTTTAACTAGATCCTTTACAAGATCCTTTCCAGTTGTTCCAATATATAAGAAAATCCTTTTTTGTTAAAATTTTTAAACTTAAATAAAAACATAGTCATTTTAGTATCTATATATAATTTTTAAATTTATAATTTATAACTTTAGATTTGAATCTTATGTGAAAATAGACAAACTTTTGTTTATATTAAAGTAAACTATATGAGAGAGTATTTCTAATTTTTGAAGTATAGTATAAAGTTTAAACTAACTACCTGTATACATATGTACATATGTATTTATATGTCTAATCCTTGGTAAATAAAATAACTCTGTAGTCATGTGTAGTAGGTAACTTAAGTCGAGTATGCCCGAAATAAGTTCGCCTGTCCTGTTGTCAGTGGAAAGCGTCAACAACAAATTCAGTTGGCCCAAAGTCACGCGTTTTATCCGGCGTACTATTTCCGCCGTGAGCCGTGACCTTTTCTGCGCCAACTCCGACCAATATATATATACCTATATATATATGTATATATATATAAATATTGGGCGCCCCAATGTGTGTATTAGTTTGTCGATATTTTTGGCCACCCTTAGAACATTTGTAGAACGCATTTAGAATGCAGTTTGTTGGCACGACGACATCGCGACGCTTTTTAAATTTAGCCCACCTGGGGATGGCTGTCATGTTCCTTGGCTAAATGCTATGGCCAGCAATCAACGCGCGTCCAAGAGAGACCGAGAGCGAAAGAGTGCGAGAAAGAGTAAGAGCATATTCGTTTCTTAGGGGAGCTCCATGACCAGATAATTTTCATCTCAAATGCTTGTGACAGTTTTCTATGAAGTTGTTTTCAAAAAGTTTCAAGCAAAAATTTCTAAATTTATTTAGTTTTCAGTTAAGAACACTTAAAAAAACAATGCCAAATACTTAATCATATAAATAAAGCTATTTATTTATTGTCAATTGTGTTAAGAAAGAAAATCCTCTGTAAGTTTATAAAATACAGAATATAGAATATAAAATATCTGTTAAGTAAAGATTGAATTACTTAAAAACAGAGTTTCAACTTTACTTTAGCTAAATAGATATCTATTTAAAGATTATTTAAAGTTGAAACAAATGCTTAAGATACAAAAGTATCTTTTAGCTAAACAGATTTATTTTTAAGTTAAGTTTAAGTTAAGTTTAAGTTAAGTTTAAGTTAAGTTTAAGTTAAGTTTAAGTTAAGTTTAAGTTAAGTTTAAGTTAAGT